>KZ652223.1:75118-86586 GCA_001010745.2 Gerris buenoi
CCCGTTCGACAGCTCCTTGGGTCATTACAGGAATTTCTGTTGTTATTAGTAATTATGAGTAATAATAACTTAAATGATAAAAAAAAAAAAATCCTCTAAATAACAATTCCTTATCTAATTTATATTAGGTACTTATAAAGAAATGAATTTATTGTACTTTGTTACTTAAGCAACAACTAGAATAACCTAAATAACTCGTATTTTACGTTTTTGGTAGTATTCATACTACAGAAATATTAAATTTTAATTTAAATCAAATTATAATTATTATTAACTACGGGAATAGACAGAGAAAATAGACTCCAGCGCCGGGACTGAATAACTTGATGAAGGCACTTAGATAATAACCTTGGTGTTTGTCTATCTTCCGATGTAGTATTATGGGAGTAATACGGATCCAATGTAGGTGTAGCCTTACACAGAACATCACTGCTTCTACAGGGGACCACTTTAAGAGCCTATTGTCATTGTTCAAGGTGTACTTATCTTTCTTTTTTTTTTACTTATCAGGCCTCTTAATCAGAATGCCAATACTAGTTACAAGTCCAATCTCAGGATTACCACATGGTCTGACTGCACCCTGGCCAGTGGTAATGCCAGTGGTAATACCAGTGGCTTCTCTTACAATGCAGGGATACTTTCATGCCTCCTTGTACCCCAATATTCCTCCACAGCCTTGGCACATCCTACCAAGATTAAATGATTTAATATGTTAACTTACACATCAGACCAGGAAGGGAAGAGAATGGAGTTTACTGCTTCATTGCATGCAAGTGACCACCGACTCATAGGAGGAGGTATGATAGCTTCTTTAAAGGACGTCAACAGCACTTCATCTTAAAAAAAGAAAGTTGAATTTGATTTTTTTTAAACATTAATAATACACATAAATACTTAATCAGAAGTTTATATTATCGGGGCACTCTTTTCCTTTGTTACCCACCCAAATGCATTTTTTTTTTTTTTTAAATCTAAGTGAACTATTCTTTTGTTCAAAATTTATTGGATTAAGAGTTACTTTGCCTTACTAGATATTTAGACTAACGGATATTGTTATTTTTAATTTACAGAAGTGTGATATTCCTTTGCCCCAAAGGAATATTTGAACCTCAGAGTAAGGAAGGGGTAGAGGGAACAATACTATAGAATCGGGGTCTCAAAATGTGGTTCATTATGCTACACCCCTATACTAAACCTCCCAAGCGGCAGTTTGGTGAAACAGTATCAATATCTCGATAAAAACTCGAAATTTATCTGATGTCAGCTGATAAGGATAAGTATAATGTGATATACAGTTTTCTTTATAAATACATATGAATGGGTCAGAGCTAAAGTGAACCAAGTCCATTTTTTAAAAATTGAGATAACGATTTCTTTTAGTAGCAAAACATGTTCATTTTTAACTTTTTTGATGATGATCTAAATATTTTTATTGAAGAATCAACTAATGGGGCAGGATTTTGTTTAAAAAAAATTGAAAGTGCAATAACAATTAATATACAGTAGAATCCCGGTATTTCATATCGCGTTATATCATATATCCCGATAAATCGTATATTATTGCCGGTCCCTTGAGAAAATCTCGATAATTGGTATAAAACCAATGCATTTCGGTCCCCTCAGTATAACATATTTTTTTCTCCATCAAGGTGAACATAAACGTCTTATAACTCGTATAATTCTGAGAATAATCCCGATAAAACGTATGAATGGAGGGGGCCATTTCCAAGATTTTGCTTTTTGACTACCTGTATCTGTTGTTTTACTCTACTCAGAAAAAAAAATAACAGTTTTGACTTCACTACAATTAGAGGAAGCGTAAAATGGTTTTTATTAATTCCGAATTGTAAAGGAACCTATTGGAGGGAACATTCTTCGGGGGAAAAAATTAGATCTCTCAAAACAAAGACTCAGGGGGGAGAGTGTGATTGTGTCCAAACCAAATGTAATTCTTGGACAGCCTAGATGAAGGAATAACTCTTATAATTCTGATAAAAAAATTGCGGTTAAACGTATAATATAAAAGGAGAGGACCCTTTTCCAAGATTTGATTGTTTACCTCTATCTGCTCTACTCGGATATAAAATGCCATGGGTAACACCCGAACAAATAGTTTATTTCAAAAAACAATTTATAATTTTTTTTAAACCAAGTACATATTTAATTTTTTTTTATGATCATACACAGTGTATTTTTATGTGTAAATAAATGAAAATCTTAATTATTACATTAATTTTTCTTTTTTTACCATCAATATTTCATAATCCCGATTTAGAGAACTACTCGATATATCATATATTTTCTTCGACCCCTTGAAGATACGATATATCGGGATTCTACTGTAGTATAATAACGTAAACATGTCATGTAACAAAAATCAGGTTTAATGGACTTAGTCCACTCTAATACTGAGCCCCACATATGTACTTTAGTGTTTGTTGTTAACCGTATTAATTATCTAAAGGCAGTTACATTGTTAATAACATGTAATAGTTCCTAGATAACCAAAAGCAATCTTATATAAAACAAAATTGTCTTCTAAAGCAATCATATCCGATTTTTTTCTTAAATATTTGACATTTTGACATATTTGACATTTCGATAATAAAACAATCAAACAAAGCACATGACATTAAAGGTTTTGTTGACAAGCGTCCGCGGGCACGTAAGGACAAGGAATAGTCCAATAAGACAAGGACCAGTAACCACGTGATCGTGCAGTTGTCACTTTAGTTCAGGTTGAGTCCGCTTGAGAGGTTTAGTATATGGGTGTCGCATAATGAACCACATTTCAAATCGCATTGCTCTCTCTACCCCTTCCTTACACAGCGATTTGAACACTTCCCATTTAAGATTGTCAATTAATTTGGAAAAAAAAAAAAAGTCAAACACAATAACATAAACAAACAGTGGGTAACCAAGTAAAATCTTGCCACATCAGAAATAATTTACCCATCTTAGTCTTGGTAATAAAGTAAAAAAAGTACCATCATCGGTTGAATATGCATCATTTTTAACAACCTTTGCATGATCAAGCCTTGTTTGTTAAAAATTATTTTTTAAATAAATTTATTTATTTGAGATCATTGGAGATGCTGAAAAGAGATGTAATAATATTTAGGTGGGAAAGAAGGGTAGAGGTCTGACATAGAGCGAGTCTTAAGATGAACTGACATATTTCAAAATAATATAATACACAATAAAGATAAGGAATATTTAGACTATACTCCTTACAAGTTATAATTAACAGGTAATTTTATAATTTTGCCCTTGACATACTCTCATTGCTAATCATTAGCTTCAAGCCTCACATAAAAGGTCTCAAGCCAGATGCTAGCATTAATTTAGGCTGATTTACTCCCGATTAATTAGATTTCCATTAAGACATAGGTCCCTGTCAAAAGCTGTCACCTTATTGACAAATAACAAAAAAAAAACTCATGAATATCAAGGTTTAAGAGCAAGCAAGCAAGAGCACATATGAGACACGATGTTTTGCGACGACACCGATGATGCAGAATGGCTGAAAGATGTGATGCAATGGGTGAATGGGGGCAAGGCAATAACAATACGAGCACAGTCAAACCCAGACAATACACTATATGCAAGGACTCAAGGGAAGTGTGGGGGAATCGAAGTCAACCTAAATCTAAAGGAACAGAAAGAACCTCCTTCGGAAGGTCCGAAGAAAGGCAAAAGCAGTTGCTGCTCTTGCAAAAGCAGCTGCTGTTCGATCAGTTGTAATTGTAATTGTAACTCTTGCAAGAAACTTTTATCTTGCTTCAAATCCTCATCTTGCTGCAAATCACCCTGCTGCAAATCACCTTGTCTCGCAAGCATTAAAAAATGCCTCAAATGTTGCTGTAAGATTTAATTATTTTTCTATATATAATTTATGTATAAATTTAGAGAAGTGACAGTTTTTTTTTATTAATTGAACTTTAGATAGCAGAAAAATGATTATTTAAACATACATATATATATTTTGTGAGTTATCGGATTACAACTGTCTATTGCAGTTAGTTAAAATTTGATATATTGCTGTTTGGACATATGCAGTATTGTTCTATGCAGAATGAGTGACAAATTAAATCACATTGTTTTTGCTTTTTAAAAAAGCAAAAAAGAACACTGATTTCTTAAACAATACTGGGCATTCTTATGTATGTTTCCTTAATACGAATATTTTAGAAATATTTCTTGTTTTTATTTGCTTATTACATTAAATGTTTGTTTCAACTGGCCAGAGGTTTTATCCGGCCACAGGTTGGTCCCAAAGTGGCGACCTTTTTTTTCCTTTATGCCAGACAAAATTCTGAAAGGGGGATCAGCTACTTTAAATATCGGTTCGATGCGATCATTAATCTCACTTCATTGGAAACCTAATATTACTAAAGGCATGCATGATACTGTAGCACCTTTAAAGAAAAGGGCCGTCACTTTTGTTTTAATCAAATATATTTTAATGCACACTTTTTTTAATGAAATAGTGTAATATTCCTTTGCCCTAAAGCATATTGGACTGAATATCCCTTTGTCTTAATAGGTAATTAGACTAAGGGATATAAACTCTTTTGTATAAAAAACAAAAATGGGGGCCCTTTTTCTATAAGAGTACTGATACTGCTACCATTATCACTATCTATCTTTATTATATTATCTCCTTTAAGTAGTAAAAACCTTTATTTAAATGTTTCAGGCTGTTCAGAAGGCAATGGCAATGGCAATGGTGGTGCAAATCAGGGGCAATCATCAAGAGATCAGGAAATGTCAAGGAGAATGGATAGGATTGAATGTAGACTGGACAGTCTTGCAAAGAAATTGGAGGAAATGTGCTGACCAAATAATATAAATAAAGCAAAGAAGAAATGTATTTTTTTTTTATATAAATAACATTTCTTCTGTATAGAATAAATAAATATAGACCTTTCCAAATGAACTTCCAATTTATTAAAAAAAGTAATTTACATCTTCAAACAAAGTCCCAAACCCAGAAACCAAGGAATTTATTACTTTAAAAAATTTTTAAAAATGAAAAAAGCTCAGTTAACATCAAACTTTTCAATAACCTGAAATAACACTGCTGAGTGTATTTGAGATTATATTTACTGGTCCGAATATTCTTCATGCTTTAGATATTCATACAAAAATTCAAAGGAATTACGACTAGGGCCTGTTTGAATTTCTGAATTGATTGGATTACTGGGGTTTATGCTTTTATTGTCTATTAACATTTATAAAATAGTACCTGGTATCGTTTACAGATATATTACTATGTTTCTGTATGAGGAATACCCGATATTTATGTAAAATAAGGAATTTCTTTCCAAAAAAGAGATTTAGAATAATTATGATAGTTAGAACATGAAGAGTCAGTTCCATAGAAATGTAAGAGGTCAAATATAAAGGTAGTGTATTTCTGGAAATACATTAGATACAACTGAGAATGGGATAGGGTTTTAAGAAACACATAGCGGCAGCTCTAAGCAGTCCTGAAAAATTTAACAAAGCCGTCAGTGTATAATGCCTTTTTTTTATTTTTTTTTATTTTTTTTGTCCCATATTTGGAATATTGGGTTTTTTTGGATTTTTGGTGATCGGACTCCCAGGGTTTTACTCTAAATTTATTAATTTTTCTATTTAGAAAAAATAATTTTATTACTCCGACAATTCCATAAGATTCAGCTTTACTGCAACAAGCTTTAACTAGATTAGAAACAATTTAATTGAAACTGGCCAATTTGGATTTATAAAACATAAAATATCACCAGGATAACATTTTGAAAGTTTTTTTTTTGGAACGAAGTTCCTAATGGCATGTTCTGGAGCCTGTGGGAAAATCTGAAAAAACTACCAAAATCACTGTCACAAAATCACCGTCATGCAAAATCTGTCACAAAATCTACCTATAAAGATAACTTGAGTAAAAGATGACCGAGTCAGTTAAAATTTAGAACACATGTTCATTTTATTATGGCGTAGGCTGAGTTTGTTAGACCACGTTGTCAGCCCAAAGTGTTCACGCAAAACGATAGCGTAAATGTAAGCTTAAAATTTAAAATTAGAATTTTAAGACAGGAAAAAATTCTAACTTTATCTATTTAATGAGACATACAACTTTTTTAAATACATTTTTTTTTAGTAAAACAAACACTGACACTTGATATCTTATGTTCTAAAGTATCGATTTAAATTAAACTTTGTATACATCACCTATAGTATAATTGAAATAGGCATGTAAAATTTCAACCTGATCAAGCAGAAGCTTTTGTGATTTAGTGATTTATATTTTTTATTAAAATATTTAATTGGAGTAATATGCTGATGGAGTCTGAGGGGACAGTTCTTTTCTGTCTCTACATCCATCTGCTTTAACTATAAATTCTTCATTAACTTTTTAATTAATATAAAATACATTATTTATTGAAAGACGCTCGCTTCAAAGATAATAAAAAGCTTTTAATGTTGTCTCTTTTCTAACTCCCCAATGTATAATTAGTTAGTATCGTATACTAATTTTGGAACTGAAATGTGTAATAAAAAAAAATGATTTTATAATTTATATTTAATGAAAAGCGTAAGGAACTTCGTTCCTACCGGTTGTCCCGCGACACCACAGTATTTTTTTTTTCATACATCTTACCGTTATCTATGACAGAAACATATCCACTTTGAGAGCCAAGACACCATTCCTTAGTGGAATCCACAGTTGTAATCCATTCTGCAATGAACACACTGCTGTCCTGACACACTCCATATAGCCTATTGGCTCTTGTATCATCCCAGATAATACATTCCTGTAAAAAACAAGTAAAATTACCAGATGTTATGAAAGTAAATTAGATTAGATTATTGTCGTGCCAACACTGAATAATTTAAAAAACTTTACAGTTTACAGAGAAATTATCCAGATTTTTTTCAGCACTTGTAATGATAAAGGAAACTTTTTGCTTTTACCATCTCTGAAAGAATTAGTTAAAATATTCATGTTATAACCATAAAATTGTGGTCTGGCCCATGTACCAGCCCTCTCTATAGTGCCAAAATCAGTCTGAAGTCAGTTGTGCATGTATCTGTCATCAAGTATACCTAGTAATTCAAGTATCCCTAGTAACCCACATTCTTACTAGTTAGAAAGTTCTCCCTTGCTGTTCACCACAGTAGAATCACCATAAATATAGTTGGCCTTTAGATTGGATTTTAGACAAATTATTTAGTCCTCAATCTTTACTTAGTGTTGTAAGTGTATTTTTAACGATTTCCTTATCTCATCGCATCCAGAGAAGTACAACCTAGCACATCCATGTCACTTCTCATTTTTTGGTGAGCATATCCTATTATATCCTTAATGTCTTTAGTTAATTTCTTAACTTAAGTCTAAGCTTAAAATGCGCCAAGTTGTAAGCTCCAAATCTAACTGTGTTCCCTTCTCATTACAATGCTGTATTGTTTTTGAGTGTTTCGCATAGAAATAAGAACTACAATTCATTGTAAGGATAAGGTGACAGCAAACACCTGAATGATTTATTCTCCTATAATCTTTAAGGAAAAAATATACTAACAATAACAATATGTAAGGTCAATAAAACTAACCAAAGGGGAGGAGAAGACGATCTTCTGTTTCAAGTACCAATGATAATTGCACGTAGTCCAGAGCAAGAGGCATTCACTGTTAGTAGTCTCGTCAATACATACTGTAGCCAAAATGCTGGAGTCATTGTTCCACAACACCTTCTTTATCTAATGAATAAATAAAATAAGATGATAAGAGAGAGAGAGAAAACTATTCATTACAAAAATAATTGTACAAATTTAAGGTACTTAATCAGTCTAACAAAGTAAAAACCTTAAGATTTGAAGGAAGATTGAAATCTCCATGTTTAAGACCATTTTTCTCAAGAAATCCAATTGCATAATGATCAGGTGAACGTTCAGAGAATGCCAGCAAATCCCCATAAGGTCTCCACGATATTGGACCAGTTATTCCTGTAATAATACAAATAAATGAATCATTAATTTCTTTAAATAAAAAAACATGTTATGGGGTTTATTTTAACTATTGTGGATGCATGAAGGGTAGTAATAAAATTTAACCATCTTATAACTGACCTAGTAAATAATAATAATGGTGCTGCAACAACCCCTTTAGGGCTTGGGTCTATCAAAGGGCTTAAACAACAACATGCATATGTAACAGATGACATGGGATTAGCTGGTCATGCCATAAGCTTTATAAACCTTACAAATTCTTAATTGAACAGGCACCACAAAACTTAAATAAGCAACCATTTAAACCCCATTTCTTGATGAACACTAACAAGCATGGGCCCCTTACTAGAGTTGGGTATCGAACCCGGACCTCCTTCAGTGTGACAAGAGACCTACCCCATAAGAACCTTCCCAACACACTACTTCCACCATACTTTCTACCAAAAATCCTCTAAATTCCCATAAAAGATGATTTACATTGAATAATCACAGCGGAACTTCGTTCCAGAACAGAACATTTTTTATATACATGGTCATTATAATATTATGTAGTGCAAGAGCCTATGGGCAACTTGGACCAACCAAATAGTTAATTACTTAGCAACAACATAGTTTTACTTCTAGCATTCCAACTTCGATTATAATTATTATACCATTTCCATGACCTTCAGTCACCGCTTCTATTGAGTAGTTACGCATTAACTTTACTAAACCCTCATACAGAAGACTGGTTGATATAGGGGGTAACGCCGTAACGCACATAGTATCAATATATTTCAGTTGCAGGGCTTGTTCAGCTAACTGTTGATACAAAGGGATATTAACACTTATAAAATATAAGGGATGATGTCCAATTGTCTATTAGTTCTATAGACCAAGAAATGTCATCTCTCCTGAGCATGGGAGTGATATTTACTAACCTAATCAACTATCCAATATGTTGATAGCATGAGTGATAATGCTGAAGCATCAATCAAATCACTTCAACCCAACAGACTTATAGTCGACAAAACTTAATTAATACTATCATACCTGATAACTCCTCATTGATGGCCAATAAAGATCCAGATTTTTCAAACATTTTGATGAATCTCTGGTTGCACGATTCATCCCAATAGCTGACAGAAAAGAGTTGGCTGTCACCTCGCCACGAAACATGAGTTCCATGATCGTCATTAATCAAACTATTATCAATAATAACTTTGGTCCTTTTAGCTGCAGCTTTACCTTCTGAACCGTGAAACTGCGTTTCTTTCTTACCCCATCCAACATTGACTTGGGCGTTCTCACCGAGAGTAACGGTCGATGGTTTTATCTCACATATAATATCGTAGTAAGTGGCTGATAGTAAGTAAAGAGAATGAGGATTGGTTACAATTAACATTTCTCTGTCAGGACTCCATTCGGCCGAGTCAATTCCATTAGGCACATTAGCCAAAACATTAGCTTCACCGACAACTCCATTGTCAATCTGATATGTTATAATTGCACCATTTTTTAAACAAATCACAAGAGATTCAGTTATATCGTCGTAAAAAAGACTTGTAATACTCACTTCTCCTTCAGACACTTTACACAACAGTGTTAAAACATTGTTAAAATATGAATAAGTATAAACACTATCTTCAGTAGCTAGAAGTACATTTAAACTATTCTGTAACCCATCACCACCGATTGAATTGCGATTTTTAGCGATACATTTAATATTTTTAACGTTTAGACTGTAGAAAAAACTAAAAGATTTCTTTAAATTCTTCATATCTTCGAATATTACAACTGAACATGTGAAAAATAAGAAATAAGAAATAAGAAAAGAATGTTATTATAACCTGTTGCAAAGTAACCTTCGATTTTCCGCGCAGCTATTTCTTCTTCATCTTCTTTCTTCCATTTAGGAATTTTAAGGTTTACTTCTGGGAATACAGAAAAATGGAAAACTAAAAATTGTAGGTCGAATTTGGGTAAATTCGGATTGTACGTGACCTAACCTTGGAGGTTAGGTGATAAAATCCTGTATATTAAATTAAAAACCTTAATTTTGTGTACACTTGAATTTTTAATAGCAGCTCCGCACCGCTACGCGGTGCTCCGCTCATTTTCTGAAGAAAAACAACCCTCCTGTATATAAACCAGGTAGAGGTCCAACTCGAAAAAAATGTCTGGGTCACGTACAATCCGAATTAGCCAAATAATTTTCTTGTGAGTGACTATTCAATTACTAGAGTGCGTATTATAATAATTGAATATACATATATTAAATCAGCAAGCTACCATTAACAAAAATAAATTTGCTATATTTAAATAAAATAAGTGAACAAATATTTAAATTATATGGAAACTGTTACTTACAGCTGTTTTAAGTATATATATAATAAATATAAATAAATACGTTAGTAAAAAAATATAAATTTACTGTGTGTTGGCAAAACTGATTATTTTCGCGTCATCGTCTCTTTTTCTTTTGCGATGATCATGTCGAATTATTTGTTTTAAAATTTAAATTGCTAATTTCCATTTTGTATTTAGCTTCGTTTATTTCTTTGTTCGTTACGTTGTACGTACGGTTTACGTTTTGAACTTAGCACTCTCGAATATTTCGTGTCGGTTAATTACAATGTTATATGTCCGGTTTTTGTCGTGTCATTTTTTTGCAATTGATTTAGTTTAGCAGCTTCTAGGTTGTAATTCGCGAATTTCCATATTTACACTTTTAATTTTTAATTTCCGAACGCACTTTTTTAAAAAAACAAAAAAAAAAAAACTTTAGCCAATACTTTACTCCAAAAAACTGCTTAAGAATCACCAATATAAATGGTAAGCTAATTTATACATAATTTAAGCAACTTAAAATAGACAATTCCCTCTTTCATGTATCCATCCATAAATTATTATATTGTATATCTACTTTTAAAGTCAAAATGAGTGAGTAAAAGTGTAAGTTCTTTTATAGGCTCTTCCATTCTTTGAGGCATCTGGACTTAACTCGACATTATTATTTGTCACCCCCCTGGTAGAAATACTGGTACCTATATTTTTGTCCCCCTAATGAATATACTCATTTCCAAGATGGCAGCTACTTTTAAGGTTAAATTTCACCTTATCTCCTGAAGTCTATATCTCGGAAACCGCTAAAAATGGAATCATGCATTTATAAAAAGAGCTTGCTTTTGATATCAATCTCCGTGGAATTTTAGATTCACTATTTTTATTCAATATGGCGGTCTTTTATAGCTCCCATATCTTCGAAACCTCCCTCAAACAAATTTTAAAATAATTTCAAAATGTGAGGATTAAAACTATTATGTAATGTAAAATGTAAAAATAGAATGTAAATAGTTTAAGATGATTTTTTAAATAAGAAATTATTAGTTCAAGTACAATTTGTACACTAACAACTTAAAATAATAATTATTTCTTTATTTATGAACCGATTTCAATAAATAAGGTATCGTTAGATCTGCATTTTTTTTTTTTTTTTT
>KZ652223.1:117007-137975 GCA_001010745.2 Gerris buenoi
AAACTCGATTTAGGAATAGAGAACTAGGTAACTTAACTTTGTCCTCCTTCCACGTTTCGTCTTTTAAATCAACCCATAGTTTTTCTAACTTTGCTATGTGTGAAGCAATGTTGTCTGAAGGATCCTTTTCTTTGATGCCAAAAAATTCGTTGAACAACCTGTCCTGACGCTGTTCTGTCCTTTGTTCAAAAATACCATGCAACTTGTCCCACATTTCTTTGGACGATGTACACATGTTGATCAGCTGCCTCACGTTGGTGTTGATCGATGAGACTATGATGCTCTGAGCTGTGTATTCTTGGGTCATTAGAGCTTCATAATCCTGAAGTTCTTTCTGACTTGCTCCATCTTTAGGACTACAAGAGATGTTCACGCTTCCACTCACCAACTTCATTAAATTTTGAGCCTGGAGATAAATTTTGACTTGGAATTTCCAATCTGCCCAATTTTCACCTCCAACTAGCTTGTCTACGATCCACTTCCTAGATTCCATGGTTGAACTTGATTGATTAATTTTGATTATTTTTTTTTTTTTTTTTATTAATTTAAATCTGACACTGTCTTGTCAAAAAATCTAAAAAATTAAAACTTTCTTACGTCCTGGGTCCCTTAACTTATTAAGACTTTGTATTTAAGAACAACTGATTTACTGAACGCTTTAAATACAACTGTACATAAGACAAATTATTTCTTCCTTATATACTAAATTTTGGCAGGTCATTTAAACAAGTTGACTTCAACCTGTCTACCTTATTGTTTTTGTTTTCCAACAAAACTAAAAATAAAAAAATTGCAGCTTTTTACTCAAAAGTGTGTGGGTTGTATTGCCTTAGTACTCTTTTTATTGAAATTAATTTTTTATTTCTACTTATTTTTGTACTTATTGTACCGGTTTTGAAAAGTCGGTCAAAAAACGCAACTTTTTAATCTTTGGACTATACCGTTTTTGCATTTCATACGATCGGGCTGAAACTCATATGGTATTTAGTACTTTATAGTAGTAAAGTGTACGTGAAAGGAATACCTGTATTTATGACTGTACCGGGTACATGAGGGGTACAAAGTTGTGTTCTTCTGTCTAAGAAAAGGTAAAGCTGGTAGCAAGCCGGCCATGTTTGGTATTGTTGGATAGCCCTTAAAACTTACTTTAAAAAGGTACAAATGTTTATCTAAAAAAGCCACGTTTCAGACCCTTTTTAACGATAAATAGTTTTTATGAACTTAGCTCAAACCTCGATTTGTTATTTTAACAAGCGAGGTCTACTGTTCACAGAACTATACTAGTTTAAATTGCAGGTATTGTATTTAAGTTTAACGTTAAAACAGTAATTGAGTCCAAAAAAAGTTTTATTTTTACCCATCCAATTTTAATTAAATTAATTGTAGTCCGAAATTTGAAGACGCGGTCACCCGATAAATTTAATATAATTTGAAACCAATAAAGTTATTTTCCTGGGGAAATTATTTTTCATGAATTAGTAAAGAGATGCAAGAGAATGAGGTCAATCACGACAAATAAAGTTGGTCTGAGTTGTTTTAGACCCCTCTTTTGTAATAAAAGCAAAATATTAATTAGGAGTTTTGTATACTTTCTTTATTATTTGTTTTCTGTCAGCTCAAATATACAAAACCTAATAATTAATATCTAATACTACCATTTGTTGTTCTAGAAAGAATACTAATTTAATGTCCAGTTAAATTTCCAAGGAGAAAAAATAAAATAGTTGATAGCTAAAGAAAGTTTCAAAAGATAAAATCATTTGAAACTATAATAAAATGACATGTAGGAAGGAAAACTTTTTCCCTTTTCTTTTCGACTATAATATATACACGTATGTATGGTAAAGAGGTACTTTGAAAGGTAAAATTTTTATTGAAATAACCCTATTTGTCGAATCGGATTGGAAGCGACCACGATAGCATGATATTGTGAGCTATTTACTTTCCCAATCCAATTTGTTCTTCTTTTTAAATAAATATATAATTATTCTACTCAAGCAGAGCTTACTATCCTTTTTTTGGTAAGATCCTAGAGCAGTAGGGAGCAATTTAGTCATAGCAAGGTCAATATTCAATGTATTCGGAGGTAAGAAGTTTGTCCAAGGTTTTTTTTCTTCCTAGAGTTCTGTCCTTTCAATGTCGTGCCCTTAGGGCTATAGGGGATATACATATATCCTTCTCTGTATGCAGATCCAATCTGAGTGGATACCTTCTCTTTTTCCCCGTATATCTGTGCTGGTGTGTCAGTGTTTTCTACCGGTAATCTTACCCGAGGTGAAATAGGCAAATCCCTTATTCCAATCAGTCGCTCTGGGCGAGCGGAAATAATCGAGGTAGGTTTCCTTTTAGGGAACAACTACGACCCTTATCCCTTCGGTTTCTCAGTGTGAGATTCCTTTTACTGCAGTCCTTATAAGAGGAACTGGACTGGACGACTTCAATGTATTCACTCCTGACTCGGTCTCACCCATACGCTCGAGGTGGAGTGACAGCCGTTATTGGTCTTTTCCAAAAGATTCTTTTTGATGGATTGCAACAAACCGATCGGAATCTTCGTCAATAAAAAAGGTTCTTTGAATCTGACAATGTAGAAAAATGATTAGGTATAGCAATAAATATTTTGAAATATATCTAATCTGACCATTGACCATCTTTCTTTATACGTCTCCTTCTACCGCAAAGAAAATGTCCCTTGATACAAATTTGTATAAGATAAATAAAAGTCACAATTTTTTAGCATCATCAAATACTAAATTCTAATAAACAGTTTTTTATTCAAACTACAGGTTTTAGGTTTTAATCGTAATCAAGATTTTTTATTATTATCTTTCTAATAATTAACCAGCTATTTTTTTTTTACTATAAATAGAGGTATAAATAAAGGCTGAAAGCTGCTTTGGCAATAAAAAATCTTTTTAAAATTTACGTGGAGAGACTGTTTGTGTTATTCTTTAAAATATTTGCGTTTGTGAAGGATAGACAAACTACACTTACTTATACTGAATAAATTAGACCTAGTAGAACTTATTTAGACAGGCGGAGTACTTGGCCATACCTATGATCTCAGTACTTTTTACTAGAAAATTGGCTTATTTTTTACGCAAGTGCTTTAGTTGAGATATAGCTTTTCTTGTGATATTATATTATGGATTTCAAAAAATGGCCCTCCAAGAAAAGTCACTCTTTGTCAAATGGCTCCTTAGATTTCTTTGTGATTACCAATTCTTAGAAGAAACATTGATAGACTTTACAAGAATTAACAAGAGAAAGCCAGTTATATATATAGTAATTTCTCATTTATATGAGAAAATATGTCGGGATGAAAGGAAGAAGCTACGAGGGGTTTACCCAGTAGGACGGGTTTCTAGAAATACGTGATATCAGAGATGACGGCTGGACTCCACTATTTGTACCTTATCATGTTTTCCAACACTCCCTCACAAGAAAAATGTATTATGGAAAAGCTTTTTTTTATTTTTTTTAACAGGAGGTTTCTCTTCATTTTTGTCCCCTTCTCTTTTCCTTTTAGTCCACCTTCTGTATGAAGTCTTCTTTCATATATTTTCTTGACTTTTTGACTTCGTCCTGGCTCCTCCCTTCATATTATCAACTACGACTGAGGAGAAATAGGTATAACTTTTTCTTTAAGGTTTTTTTTTTTCCTTGTCTTCTACGTCAAGTCTCGGCAAGTTTTTCTTGTAATATTTTCTTCTTTTTCCGCTTTCCCTTGACATTTTCCTACATATCTGTCTTGGTAGTAACGTCTTATGTCAGGATAGGACAAGAGGAGGGGTTTTCCGTTTTATTTTTTCTCCAAGGACAGTATGGTAAAAACGAGAATAAAATGTCGGGGGATAAAAACCAAAAGATAGAATAGGACAAAGCTTTCTGATCTTTCTTGCTTTAGTTTTGAATGGAAACGATTAGTAACCCATACGAATTTGAGTGGAATCCTATCACTTCAAATGCTGCTATAATTTTTATTTTCCTATTTTAGTATGTCACAATTTGGTTTAATTAACAAAATATAATACTTAGTAAATTTTATTTTAAAATTGGGTAACATTCCTATATACCATTAAGATGATGAAACTTTATTGAATAATCAAATCCCAAGCTTTGCTTAAGCTTAAAGAAAAACTTCTCTACACTGAAAGTATCTTTATTGTACAACTCCACTATTTTATGAATCACTAGTGTTTATCTTCAGAGATGTTGAGGTTTAAAAAATTAAGTTAGATATATATTGTGGACTGATCATTGATAAATCATCAGTCATAAGGTTCAGTTAAATTACCAAGGAAAAACAAAATTACTGAAGTAATACTAAAGTCTGTGTTTGTTTTTTCAACCCGTATGTTTCAAAATATACTCAGATAGAACTTCAAGTTTCTTGTTATCTCATTTTACAGCATAAAATCATATTTGAGAATATGTTAGTAAAGGCCTGTTCCAACGCATTATTTAGTCAACCTTTCACCAATGACCACCTCACACGGTTGCTTTTATAATCATAAATTTCACTGAATATTATTTTTGTTCTATTATTTTCATCATAAACTAACAAATTTTACATTTTTATAAATACTAAAGGATGTGATTCCACCTTCTATTTTTCATTTAAATGTTAAATGTTTTAAAAAATAATCTAATTTAGTAACATTAATATTTCAAAAGCTTCTTGATCTATATTTGATACAATTCAATGTAATATTAAGCGTTAGACCAACTTAAAAATTTAATTTATATGAAAAATCACTCGTGAAAACTTACAGCTCACCCCACTTTTTTCTGAGTTTATAATATCTACTTATTTTCTACTCGGAGCATAAAAAAACTATGAAACTGGGAAAGAGAAAATTGCTTTGAGAAGGAATATTAAGTTGCATTTTAAAGGAAGGGGGCAGGGAGGAGTAGTTATATCCTAATTCGAAATTCTTGGGGCGCGTTCACATAAGTTTAACTTTTTAAAGATAATGTTATCTGGAGCTGTAGCTGACTGCTTCAAGCTTTGCTCTCAGTATACAGTAGAGAAAGAGTTTTCTCTCTAAAACCTTACTGATTTTACACCTCACTCTCCATAGAAGTCAATTCTCAACTAAATCTACATTAATGCTCTAGAATTTAACAGTAACAGTTCTATATTCTATTCAAAATGGATTCCTAGTTTATTCCCTATGCAACATACAAAACACTTCTACAATCATTAAATACCAGCTGAAGTACACGGCGATGCCTTGCGGAGGGGGGTAGTTTTTTAAATTTTGTGGGGATTATGACGTTCCTTCTTGTTTTGAAGGTCAAGTGTTCAAAAGTTCACCCAGCTCGGAATAAAGCAGTAAAAGCATACATGCAGACACTTCTTTATGTATTATAGATTTAGATTATTTATGTGTCCACATACTCGTAGGTCCTACGTGAATTCAGCAGAAGACAGGTATCGTAGGTTGTAAGTTAACTCAGCATCTTAAAGTGTAACAAGCGAAGGGTTTCTATAAGATCGTCTATCCAGAGATTTTCGTAGGTCTTACGTAATAGCCTCCTCGTGTTTTATCACTGGTAGAATAGTCGCATGAGTGCAACATGTGTTAATGAAAAAAGCAATGTCTATAGAAGGTTGAAATTAATATTTGAAGCAATAAATATGCGCAGAAGGATTCAAAGATGCTAGAATTAAAAATTTAATTAAAAAATCCCGGCAAATAAAAATGAATAGTTCCCAATTTTTTTTTTTTTTACTAATAAATGTATAAAAAGTTGCACTTAATAAGGTGTGCACAATGTCCCTTAGCATCTTAGATATGCGCTTATTTCGTTATTATGTAACATATATGGGAAAATAGCTGCCATTATGGAAACGTGATGTAGATGGATAGCCGGGGGGGGGGGGGATTATTTTGTGGGTTCTGTTTTGGTAATTTCAGGGGTAAAGTGGCCGTAACTTTGGAACGGCGATATATTTTTAATTTACTTTTCAATTCCAGTTTGTAATTTACATTTCAATACCTTTAAAATAATACCCTACTAAAAAAATAAAAAGTGTTACGATTGCTGATCGAAGAAATATTGAGTTGTAATTTTTGCATTTTTCCATTTAGGGCAAAAAAGTTTAATTTTGCATACCGAATTTAAAATCTCTAGCTACTATAGGTCGGGAATTATGATCCAAGTTGCGATGGATCCAAGTTGGAGACGGATGTAAAAATTATGGAATGTAAAACGGAAAAAAAGGAATGTAAAAATGATAAGGAATCCTAATGATGAGATGTTTAAGGATTCATTAGAGGCTATATTTTTTTTATATGTATGAAAGCGAGGATAATTACAAGCTTTTTTGCCAGTAACAAATTCAAATAAACATTAAGTTCTAATATAAACTAGATAAGTGAGTTATTATCGAGCTGCTAAACAGTTTTCATCTCTTTCATTTTAACCCATAAAAACAAACAACCTTTTTTTTTAAAATTCTCAACTTTCTCATTTGAAGCCATTCCATCTGTAAAAAAATCAATTGTTTGAGACAAAAGTTGTTTTCTCTTCTTAGATAACTCAGGCTTTCTTTTATGGCTATAAACTCATTGTTCAAAGTTCTTTCAATAAGAAATTACTAGTTTGGGACTTTTTTTTTAAACGGAAGATTTTAGATCGTGCTACAATTAGCAGAAAAAATGAAAAGGGAGTTTTATTACTCATAAAATTTTATTATCTCTTGGTGTAGTTGTATGGAGTGGGAAGAATTGTTATGACCAATCTCGTGGAGAAACTATTTTTTTCGAGTAGGACGATATCGTTTTATTCTGCTAGAAAGTTTATTTTCTCCTCCATCCTTTCTTGTAGAAGGAGGATTGTTAAATCCTAATTTGCTGACGACGTCCGATTTCTTGTTTCCTCCATTATTATAATTGCCCAAAAAAGAAGGAAGGGAAGGCTAAGAGAGTTTCGAAGAAGGGAATTTTAATTAAAAGCTGAAATGTTGATTTAAACAGTTCATAAAACCCAAGGCTTATTTCCTTTTTTCTCTTCTCTTTCAAAGAAAACAGGGATCGGGAAAACGGTCTCGGACAAGGGAGAAGGAAAACAACGGCTTTCACAAAATCTGTAACGAAAAAATGGGAAAAAGTTAGGCCAATTTTAAAGGGATAATCTTTAAAGAGAAAAATGTTTTAGGAAGAAAGTAGGCCTATATCCTTCATCGCCTTACTCCGAATTTTTCTTTTACAAAAATGTCCTCAGTAATACAAAAAAAAAATGAACTTTCTTAGGAATTTATTTTGAATAGAACCAAAACGCTCTTTAAAACAATTTATAACAGGATTTAATCAGGACCCGATTCGTAAACATAACGTCAAAAACATTTTTTTTGCACGAATTTATAATAGATGGTCTTTTGTCGGCTCTTTTAATCACTTCATGGGAAGACAGCTAGTAGAGAATGCTAATGACCCTTGCAATGTATAAATCGTTTGTGCAACCTGCTTAAAACAAACAAAAACAGTTCAACCTGCCTTTTAACAGTAATGGGACTCTAAATCCAGTTTTTTCAACAACCATTGCAAAAAAGGGCAGGGCAGTACTACACCACACGTGGCTTACCCGACGTTAGTGGATGTGATGTCTCAATTTTTGCGGTTAAAAAAATATTGCTGGTCTGTTCTGCGTCGCCAGACTCAATGTGCGTCTAGCTTAATTATGCAACGTCGCGTCGTATTGCTTTAAAATGATTTACACTTTATGTAATAAACATTTAAATATAAAAATAAACTGCCAATTGGTGTGGCACATAACTTCCTCGCATCCTATCTCGTACTTTATTGATTCTTTATTTTTACATTATTATCTAATTTGTTTAATTGTTTCCCCCTTAGAGCAAGGAAGGGTTTTCCCTGTGTTTTTCTGTCAAAATTGCTTAGAATTTATAACCTGATAATTGCTTCATTTTTTTATTATTTTTTTAAATTAAAGTATCAATTTAGCAAAAGTTAAAGAGACGGTTCAAATTAATATAGGGCTATATGCGGGTTACTTTCGATAAACTACAAAAGTTTCATACAAATACAAATCTGTTTAGTACTTTTGAAGCAATAGGTTTAAATAAATATGTATGTTTGCGAATGTGGAAGAGAAACAAATGAGCGCAGAAGATTGAAACTTCTTTGGGACCAACAATGAGCAAATTTTAACCTACCATTCAAATTTCATTAAAATTGGACGTGTAGTTTTTAAGATATGTTGGTTCGCAAAAATTTAACGACTGACCGACAGACAGGCACGGAACCAAATATGCTGCATGATGCCTGAAACAGATTTTTGTCTTGAAATTTTTGAAATCGGTGACCTCTAAAACATTTTCGTTCTTCGGAACTGTCACATAGCTTCAATGTAAAGTTATCAAAAATATCGTATGACGTTATTAAAAATAATAAATTTAATAGTGTCATATAAGGTTTGAAATTAAAGAACTCTGAAAAAAGAATAGAGGAGGTAAATAAAAGGAACAACGTCGGAGCAAACGGTTCAAAAGTCATATTTTTGTGAGTCGAGCTCGTTTTACTATTAGATGTTTTCTTTCATCTCTTTAAATCAAAGCTTGAACCTTATTACAAAAGATCATTTACCAGGTTTTTTTTTTGTTTTTTTTTTAAATTTCCTCGTAATAGAAGAATAGTTCGAAAAAAGAGATAACACGTTGCTCAAAGATTTCCTTTACAAAAATCTCCTTTAACTTCTCGGCTTTTTCTTCATTATTCATTTTATATTTTGATTTATTGTTCTTTAGGAAGCAAAGTTGAAATTGTAGTCTAGATGCATAAAATGGTAAAGAAAGGAGAAGTAGAAAGATGAGCCCTTATAAATACAGAAGAAGGAGAAAGCGTGAAAATATAAAAAAAGGTTGTTCTACATTATCCTGTTTCTTTTCTGTCTAAGGATANACCTTGTTCTTCTAACAACTGCAGCTCTTTATCCACTTTGTCTCTAAGAGCATAAGGAATGTCCCTTGCCTTCATAAAGGTAGGTTTTACATTTTTGCGTAGCTTTAGAGAACATTTAGTTTTAGGAATATAACCTACTTCTTGAAGAAATATTTCCTTGAATTTTTCTTTGATTAACATTAAGTCAGAATCTGTATGAATTGTACATACCGAAGGTACATTTCCTTGATCGATATCTTTTAAATTGATTTGTAGGTGTCGTATCCATGTTCGTCCCATCAAGGGAGTATGGCTATCATCTACCACAAACATTACCTCTTTTGATGCCATACCTTTGTATGTGACCATGACTTCCACCTTCCCCTTGGGTTTAAATAGTTGGTTAGTATATGTGCGGAAAATAATGTCCGTAGTCTGAAGTTTAGTATTTGGCGGTACCAAATGATTATACCGACCCAGGGGTATAAGTGTATGCCCCGCACCTGAATCGACTTCGAATTTTTGGGGTTCCCCATTGATATGAACAGTAACAAAAAACTTTTCTGAATCACTTCTTTTCCCCGAAGACTCTTTGTATACATCTATTATGTTGTAACAACCACTAGCTTCTGAGTCAGAATTAGAGCTATCTGTGTCTAGACATTTAATTGAATTGTTCTTCCTATTATTTTTGTCAGCTTGTAGCCTCGATAAACACACTTTAGCTATGTGCCCCGTCTTCTTGCATGAATTGCATTTAAGACTTGCAGGCAGAATCCTGCAATTACGAGCGGTGTGCCCCCGTCTACCACATCTCAGGCAAAGACCATCAATACCTAAGGCACGAAGGTTTGTTCCACTACCACTACTATGTGAAACTATTTTAGGTTGCTTAGAACTTGCATGATTTTGAACCCTGCCTCTCTCAAAATGTTGGGCTTGATTGACTTCTTCGGTTTTCTTCCCAGCAAATTCTAGTTCATTGACTTTAGAAATCTCAATAGCTAGAGCCGTCTGGACTGCTTTGTCGAAAGTTAAATCTGTAATCAGCAAAAGTTTTTCTCTTATAGAAGAGTCCGCAACCCCCCGGATAAATTGAACTCGTAGAAAAATTTCAGCAACTGATTTTCCACATGGACAGCTAAAATCGCAAGTTGAAATAAACTTCTTAAGAGCCGCTACATAAGCCGCTATGCTCTCCCCTGGTTGTTGTAATCGAGACATAAATTTGTGTTGCTCTACCACTGTATTAGGCTTTGGGCATAAATAATTTTGAAGATATTTCACAATTTCGTCGTATGTAAGAGAAGCTGGACTTGTAGGGGCAACTAAAGAACCCAAAAGTTCATAAAATTTAGGCCCGATTCTGTTAAGCAAGATCTTGCTTGGGTGTCAGGTTAATTAATATGTTTGAGACTAAAAAAAATTTCCAACCTTTGAATGTATGTGCTGAAAACTTCCTTGCTCTCGTCATACAAATCGAAGTCCAGGCTAACGGATTCTGTATTTGATGTTGTAGCTGTAGCTGCGGCATTCGCTCCTCTCATCTGTGTAACAAGATCCGTCATGGCCGATAAGAACTGAGACATCGCTGCATTTTCCATGTTGAATCAGAATAAACACAACACAATGTATATGAAAATAACAACTGAACTAAATTAATGTTCACTAAGTTTATCCTCGTCGCCACTTTTATAAATATAATATATAATAGAAATAAGGAGATTGAAATAATTGAACAAGAAAACGATATATAGCTTGTCACTTGTACGACCGAAAGTAACCTTCCTCTTTAATATTTACATTTGACATAACAGTGTTGACATTTGGATCACAACACACTCTTTACACCGTTATTAGCTACTATTTTTGCCCTGTTTTTTTTATTTTTCCTAGCATAAGAATGATTGTTTGGTAATGGCATTCGATGAGTCNGAACCAAAAATGCTGCATGATGCCTGAAACAGATTTTTGTCTTGAAATTTTTGAAATCGGTGACCTCTAAAACATTTTCGTTCTTCGGAACTGTCACATAGCTTCAATGTAAAGTTATCAAAAATATCGTATGACGTTATTAAAAATAATAAATTTAATAGTGTCATATAAGGTTTGAAATTAAAGAACTCTGAAAAAAGAATAGAGGAGGTAAATAAAAAGAACAACGTCGGAGCAAACGGTTCAAAAGTCATATTTTTGTGAGTCGAGCTCGTTTTACTATTAGATGTTTTCTTTCATCTCTTTAAATCAAAGCTTGAACCTTATTACAAAAGATCATTTACCAGGTTTTTTTTTTGTTTTTTTTTTTTAAATTTCCTCGTAATAGAAGAATAGTTCGAAAAAAGAGATAACACGTTGCTCAAAGATTTCCTTTACAAAAATCTCCTTTAACTTCTCGGCTTTTTCTTCATTATTCATTTTATATTTTGATTTATTGTTCTTTAGGAAGCAAAGTTGAAATTGTAGTCTAGATGCATAAAATGGTAAAGAAAGGAGAAGTAGAAAGATGAGCCCTTATAAATACAGAAGAAGGAGAAAGCGTGAAAATATAAAAAAAAGGTTGTTCTACATTATCCTGTTTCTTTTCTGTCTAAGGATATATCTTTACATCGCGTCCTTATATTACACAAAAGTTTTTTTTTTCTCTTATACAACTCTGACTAAGAAGGGTTCTTATTTATGAAACCTCTCCGCCTAACATTATTACAACAACTGGCGAATCTTATTTGTCAAAATTAAATGGCGTCTTTCTCTTTTCTCCCCTACTACTTCTTCTACTTTTTCTTCCTTGAATTCCTTATTATTACTTTGTCCCGCGGTATTAAAAGCACTGCGGACGTTATAAAACAAAGTAAAAGATAATAACCTCCTTTAAAGGTTTAACGCAGTGAAACTAAATATTATCTCGGTTCTTATTTTGGGCTACTGGAAGCTCTTCATCTTTTCTATATTAAAGTGATTTTGATACAGTCAGTTTTTTAAAACAAATAAATTCCACTTTTTATTTAATATGAAAAGTGTAATATGTTTGAGTTTATCCAAATTTAAAGGATGGATTAATATCTAATCATTTATATTCAGCATATGGAGTTTGAAAGTTGAGCAAAAAAAAGTTGTCTGTAAGTTTTGAAACTTACTTTGAACACCTTGTATATAAAGAAATCTCAAAGAACGAAACTGGTATCAATTCAAACCATAATAATCATTACCCAAAAATGACTATAAAAATTACCTATAACTACTTTAGTTGGTTCACGACATTTAGGTTTCTGTACGAAGTACGAAAATAAACCTTATTAATGGCTCTGTCAGTCTGTCTGTTCGTTGGCGTCTGCCCCGTTGGCATGTTTCAATTACTAAACTACTATAGCTAGGAACATGAAGTTCGGCACACAGGTGCATCTCGGCATTTGTGATAATTGTACTCTTATTTGGAGTTTTCGCACTTAATATTTTCAAGATGGCGGCCAATATGAACTAAAAACACTCAACTAAAACACTCTTTTATAAATATAATGTATAATTGGAATAAGGAGATTGAAATAATTGAACAAGGAAACGATGTATAGCTTGTCGCTTGTACGACCGAAAGTAACCTTCCTCTTTAATATTTACATTTGACATAACAGTGTTGACATTTGGATCACAACAGTCTCCCCCACTTAATTTGTACATTAATCAGTTACATATATATATTACAACAATAAACAATTATAGTGAACAATCATAGTCATTGAGATATCTCGGAGGTTTCTTGTTTCTTTTAGGACGCTGCAGGGTGGTGTCATCCTCTTGAATGGTTTGTGGTTGAGTATCCACATCGTTGTCAACAAGGGTTGAATCTGCTATGGCTGGTTGAGATAGAATTTGCTCCCGATGATGTTCACGATGCTGTGCCTCATCCACTGTACCATGTCCTCTCCCTTGCTCCGGCAAATGTCGTGTCACTGGTACCTCCAAGTATGTTGGATTTTGCACTAATGAAGTAACTGGTCTCCTTGGAGTTTCCCCTTGAACTGATTTTGAAACCTCGCATCTGCGCAACTGGTCAATGTGGCGCTTTATCACATAGCCATCATCCAGCTTGACTCTGTAATGTAGCTTCCCTAATACTTCTGACACTGTACCAAGTTTCCACTTTGCTTTTGATTGGTAAACTCGGCTCTGGACTCTATCACCCACTCTCATCGTTCTTCTGTTATGGACATGATTTTTTAATTCGGCCTCATTTTTATTTTCAGAGGTTTTAGGGGGACGAAGCAAATCCAACTTGATCCTGATAGCTCTATTAAGATATAATTCTGCTGGAGTCTTGCCACATTTCAAGGGTGTTGCTCTAAATCGTAGTAATATTTTATTTACAACTTCTTGCATCGTCCCTGGCTCATTTGTCATACATTTTAGTTTTTTCTTTAATATCTGCACGTAGCGTTCAGCCAACCCGTTGGTAGCTGGATGACCTGGTGCGATGAATTTTTGAAAAATTCCATTTTCTGAACAGTATTTATTGAATTCCTCTCCAGAGAAGATGCTGGCATTATCAGACACGAGTGTCTCTGGAAGGCCATGTGAGCAAAAAATACCTTGTAATAGCTGAATAGTGGAGGCGGAAGTTGGAGTATTTTTTACCACTTTGATTTCAGGCCACTTTGACTTTGCATCCACCAAAATAAGATAATAATAATCTCTGAATGGGCCAGCATAATCTATGTGAACACGTTGAAAATTTTGGTCTGGTTCTTCCCAGGGGTGGAGTGGAGCTTTACTTGGCTCAGGTCTCACTAACGCACAATCAGAACAGGCACGTACGAAATATTCTATTTCTCTGTCGATACCTTGCCAATAACAGTATTTGCGAGCCAAACTTTTCATCTTGGAAATGCCCAAATGACTGTAGTGTAGTTCTTGTAAAATAATTGACCTCAAGCTACAAGGAATATACACCCGATGACCTCTAAAAATTACTCCATGGTTAAGGCTGTATATAGGATCAACATTACTGCCATCTAGTAGGTCAACCTTAAGCTGAGACAATTCAGGGTCTTTAGTAGTTTCTTCTGCAATAATCTTACTGTTTATAGAAGTAGATGTAATTTGATTAATTGTTTGCTCTTGAATAATTCCATCTTCATCTTGTTTGTTAGAAACATTTGGTACCGGAGCTCGAGAAAAGTAATCTACATTTGTAAGATCTCCTGCCTTCTTGTGTTGAATTGTGTAATCAAAACTACTTAAGTATGTGGCATATCTGAGCAGTCTAGAAGATGTAATAGCAGGCAACTTCGCTTCATGATGGAAAATGTGGCGTAGCGGCTGGTTATCAGTTATTAATTGGAACTTCTTGCCATATAGGTACATGTAAAATTTACGTAAAGCCCAAAAAATGGCTAGGGCTTCTCTATCAAGTTGGCTGTAATTATGTTCTGCGGTTGTTAAGGATCGTGAGGCGAATGCTATAGGCTTTTCGACACCATTTACAATGTGAGAAATTACCCCTGCTATTCCTGTTGGGCTTGCATCGCATGCTAATGATAATGGAAGTGTTGGATCAAAAGGAGTGAGGACTCTCTCACTCGCTATTTCTGATTTAAGAGTCTTAAACGCAGATTCACATTGGGCTGACCAGAAAAACTTCTTACCCTTTTTCAACAGCTGTCTTATCGGCTCGGTTATAGAAGATGCCCTTGGAATGAACTGGGAGTAGTATGTTACCATCCCTAACAGTCTCCTGACTCCATCAGCATCCACTGGTCTAGGTGCTTCCAAAATTGCCTTTACTTTTTCTGGGGATTTGGCCACACAGTTTTCACCTACTACATAACCTAAGTAAGAAATTTCAGTTTTAAAAAATTGACATTTTTTTTCATTAATGTGTAAGTTTGAGGCACGTAATCGTTCCAAGCAAGCAAGTAAGTTCTGCTTACATTCTTCATATGTTTTTCCATGTACGACAATGTCATCAAAATAGAATGTTACTCCGGACAACCCATTTAAAATTTGAGCCATTATTTTATGGAATTCACTGGGCGCCGACTTTATTCCGAATGAAAGGCGGTTCATCTTGAACGTGCCTTGATGCGTAGAAATGGCTTGGATGAAACTGCTTTCCTCATCCATAGGCACATGTAAGTATGCCTTGTACAAATCGAGACAACAAAAATATTTTGAATTCCTTAAGCTGTGTAACACTTCATCCACTCGAGGAATTGGATAGTGAAAATCTTGAATCTGTGGATTGACTGCTATTTTATAATCGACACATAGTCGGACCGTGCCATCTTTCTTAGGGATAACCACTAAGGGTGAACCCCAGTCTGACGTATCTACTCTGCTAATAACACCTTGTTCTTCTAACAACTGCAGCTCTTTATCCACTTTGTCTCTAAGAGCATAAGGAATGTCCCTTGCCTTCATAAAGGTAGGTTTTACATTTTTGCGTAGCTTTAGAGAACATTTAGTTTTAGGAATATAACCTACTTCTTGAAGAAATATTTCCTTGAATTTTTCTTTGATTAACATTAAGTCAGAATCTGTATGAATTGTACATACCGAAGGTACATTTCCTTGATCGATATCTTTTAAATTGATTTGTAGGTGTCGTATCCATGTTCGTCCCATCAAGGGAGTATGGCTATCATCTACCACAAACATTACCTCTTTTGATGCCATACCTTTGTATGTGACCATGACTTCCACCTTCCCCTTGGGTTTAAATAGTTGGTTAGTATATGTGCGGAAAATAATGTCCGTAGTCTGAAGTTTAGTATTTGGCGGTACCAAATGATTATACCGACCCAGGGGTATAAGTGTATGCCCCGCACCTGAATCGACTTCGAATTTTTGGGGTTCCCCATTGATATGAACAGTAACAAAAAACTTTTCTGAATCACTTCTTTTCCCCGAAGACTCTTTGTATACATCTATTATGTTGTAACAACCACTAGCTTCTGAGTCAGAATTAGAGCTATCTGTGTCTAGACATTTAATTGAATTGTTCTTCCTATTATTTTTGTCAGCTTGTAGCCTCGATAAACACACTTTAGCTATGTGCCCCGTCTTCTTGCATGAATTGCATTTAAGACTTGCAGGCAGAATCCTGCAATTACGAGCGGTGTGCCCCCGTCTACCACATCTCAGGCAAAGACCATCAATACCTAAGGCACGAAGGTTTGTTCCACTACCACTACTATGTGAAACTATTTTAGGTTGCTTAGAACTTGCATGATTTTGAACCCTGCCTCTCTCAAAATGTTGGGCTTGATTGACTTCTTCGGTTTTCTTCCCCGCAAATTCTAGTTCATTGAGTTTAGAAATCTCAATAGCCAGAGCCGTCTGGACTGCTTTGTCGAAAGTTAAATCTGTAATCAGTAAAAGTTTTTCTCTTATAGAAGAGTCCGCAACCCCCCGGATAAATTGAACTCGTAGAAAAATTTCAGCAACTGATTTTCCACATGGACAGCTAAAATCGCAAGTTGAAATAAACTTCTTAAGAGCCGCTACGTAAGCCGCTATGCTCTCCCCTGGTTGTTGTAATCGAGACATAAATTTGTGTTGCTCTACTACTGTATTAGGCTTAGGGCATAAATAATTTTGAAGATATTTCACAATTTCGTCGTATGTAAGAGAAGCTGGACTTGTAGGGGCAACTAAAGAACCCAAAAGTTCATAAAATTTAGGCCCGATTCTGTTAAGCAAGATCTTGGCTTGGGTGTCAGGTTTAGTAATATGTTTGAGACTAAAAAAAATTTCCAACCTTTGAATGTATGTGCTGAAAACTTCCTTGCTCTCGTCATACAAATCAAAGTCCAGGCTAGCGGATTCTGTATTTGAAGTTGTAGCTGTAGCTGCGGCATTCGCTCCTCTCATCTGTGTAACGAGATCCGTCATGGCCGATAAGAACTGAGACATCGCTGCATTATCCATGTTGAATCAGAATAAACACAACACAATGTATATGAAAATAACAACTGAACTAATTTACTGTTCACTAAGTTTATCCTCGTCGCCACTTTTATAAATATAATATATAATAGAAATAAGGAGATTGAAATAATTGAACAAGGAAACGATGTATAGCTTGTCGCTTGTACGACCGAAAGTAACCTTCCTCTTTAATATTTACATTTGACATAACAGTGTTGACATTTGGATCACAACACACTCTTTACACCGTTATTAGCTACTATTTTTGCCCTGTTTTTTTTATTTTTCCTAGCATAAGAATGATTGTTTGGTAATGGCATTCGATGAGTCACAAATCTCTTAAGCCTCGTCCAGACTGCCGAACCGAACACAGGAAACGAGCCGAGCATTGCTATCTGCGCATGCCCAGTCTGAGATGCGCATGCGTACTTTAGACTGGGCATGCGCAGAGACCAACGCTCGGCTCGTTTCCTCTGTTCGGTTCGGCAGTCTGGAACAGGCTTTAAAGTTCTAATGTCAAGAGGAAAAATCTATTCTGTTTCCTATCAACCATATTTATTTATTTATTGTTTTATTGGGGTGTCAGACAACTAGGTCATATACACCCAACAACCATATTTATTTGAATTCAATCCAAAGAGCACATACCGTTTTAGCAGATATTTCTACAATGAGTATACTCGTATATATTAAGCAGATATATTTTGGAATTATTTTTTACGTGAAAATTATATAATGTGCTTGGGTTTTAAAATATCTACCTATAAATTATAGACCGCGGTTTGAGCTCAATCCAATTTATTTTTTTATCCATTTTAGAAGGGTCACTAGTTTTAGCTAGATAACCGTCGAAGCCAATCTGTGATAAATATTAGATATTTACGAATGGCTCTTTGAATTTAATTTAAAAATTATTTCACGAAATATAAGTAAAAGCTGATAACTTGAAAATTTTATAAGTTATAGCCTCGAATTATGATTAGTTTGCAGATTAAAGAATAACATTTCACTTATTTCCTTAATTTTTAAAGACTAGCTGGATGCTCCTCTACGGATTATGTTTTTTTTTAAATTTAATAGTTTATAAACTACAGTTAACAAACATTGAAGTTATTTTACTAAGCGAGATTATTTAGACGTCCCAGTTTCCTCCTCCCCTCTTCCTCTATTACTATGTATGCCTCCTCCTTTGGATAATGTAATTTGCAAAATCTCTTATTAGCAATAGACTTCCACTACTGGAGAAACAGTTTTAAAAGTAAATCTTCCAGGAAATGCAGAGGTATTTTCCATCTGTATCCCCATATCCAAGTGCCTTATCGCATCCTTGGGTGGAAATTATCTTTTAATAATATATGCTTACATCCTTAAGAGAAGCCCTTTCCCTAGTATTAACTTATTAACTTATTAACTAGAAAATCAGTCTGGGTTAAAATTCCCTCTTTTTTTTTTACTTTGCGCCTATTTCTTCTATAAAGGTCCCCATACACGGTCAAAACGTTTGACGTCTATGGCCTAAATTTGCATTTTGCGCAAAATGTTTGATCGTGTATGAGGGCCTTAAGACCTTGGGTACGATACAAGCTGTGAGCTGTGAGTGGTAAAGTGGTGAGTGGCGCTGGGCGCTGGCTACGATAAGAGCGAAAATAATCGACTGAGCAGTATTTTCCACAATTTCTGCCATGTTTATGTGACTAGAGTTTTTAATCAACTGAAAAGCTCTGAGTGGTGAGCAAAAATTTATGTCTAGGTTGAGGGGTGAGTGGGTGAATGGTAAGTGGTAAGCGGCTAGATTTTTTGCTCAGGAACTCATCCTTGTCAAAGCCGGCCGTCCTCTTCTTCCATTGTACTAAATTTAAACATAAACGGGAGCGGCACCACTATGACTCTGCTGGTGGGTACCGCTGGTATTGTACCCGAGGCCTCAGGAATCGAATTCCAGAAAATCATTTCATATAGCAATTCTAGCTTCTAGCGGTGGCACAAATGGAGATATCTACTACGGTAATATCTCCAAGCTCTCTGTCACCTCTAGAGTTTTTCTTCTTCCTACGGTATCTCTACGGTATTGTCTTTTGGGCTGTCAAGTGTCAAGTTTTGTTTTTCTGTCAGTGTATTTTTTCCTGCTTTGTATTCAATATATAAATGTGTTTAATGTTTCAAATATTGTAGATAGTAGCTTTTAACTCCTAAAAAATCATTAATATTATTTATTTAATAACTATAAATTTGTATAAATGACAAGCATACCCACAGAAAGATTATAATAATAATAATAATTAAATAAATAATTGCCTACGTCCCTCGGAAATAGAGTATATTTTTTTTTTATCAGTGAAAGAATATTCGGAATCGGGTCAGCAGTTCTCAGAGATTACCATCTACTAACAAACATATAAGCATACAAATAATTCTATACCTCTTTATAATATTAGTATGAATAAATACATGACACTAAAGATTCAACGTTGTTTTAAGATTTATAAATGTATCAGTCAAGGCGTTTAATTAGCCACCTTTGTGCTCCATTTTCACTATAAATTCGTAGCTTTGTTCTTCGTGATTCTTGGTCTTAAGATAAATCAGCATGATTGTTTGAAATGGGTTTTGCAGTATGGATTCTTCTTATCACCAAATTATTAGGAAAGGAACCACATTTCTTGATACTTAGTACGCTGAATTATTCGTTCTCTATTCGAGTTAAAATTATTTTATCTTTTGTACCATCTCAAACGGTTTTCATCTTTGAACTTTATTAATATATTTACTAATTATTCATTTGGATACGCTAGAGTTTTGGTTTTGCGAAGAACCTCAATCAAGGAATATATAATTTTAAGACTCGAAAGAACAGATATCATCATTTTGAAGTCACGATCTTTAAGAAATATATTAACTTTAGTCTTAAGAATACAATATCGTTTTACGACACGAAGAAACAGATGAGGTCACTTTGAATTCGCGAACACCTTAATATGTATAGTAATATGTCTACCTGGAAATATATCCGGAAGTGGCTAAAAAATAGAGGAGTATAAGGAGCTGATGTCATTGAATAAGCGGTATGTGACAATAAATAGTCTAAACTTTGTTAATAGAGCGGCAAACGGATGGGAAAAAGTTGTTGAACCAAAAGTGGTGTGGTTGCTTTGGGTCAACAATTAGGGAAAGCTAACTCGCAAGTTTAAACGACATCTTCGTTGTATGAACGTAACCTGAATTTGGAATTTTGACTCTATCTTGACTTAGATTATTTGTTAAATTGTGTCTTGTCTAAATATATACCAACCTTTCCTTACTTTTTTTCTTACCTGCTAGGAATTTTAAAAGAAATTAGAACAAAATAATAGACAGTTAAAGCACGTGGCAGTGTTTAATCAAATAAATTCTTTTAGACTTCATACAATTAACGCTTAAAAACTTCTGTTTTTTTTAATCTCAATAATAAAATCATCTCCACGTTTTACTTAATTCATATTTTAATTTATGATTAAACATTTTTCTCCGTTTTATTTTGACGTCTATGGCCTAAATTTGCATTTTGCGCAAAATGTTTGATCGTGTATGAGGGCCTTAAGACCTTGGGTACGATACAAGCTGTGAGCTGTGAGTGGTAAAGTGGTGAGTGGCGCTGGGCGCTGGCTACGATAAGAGCGAAAATAATCGACTGAGCAGTATTTTCCACAATTTCTGCCATGTTTATGTGACTAGAGTTTTTAATCAACTGAAAAGCTCTGAGTGGTGAGCAAAAATTTATGTCTAGGTTGAGGGGTGAGTGGGTGAATGGTAAGTGGTAAGCGGCTAGATTTTTTGCTCAGGAACTCATCCTTGTCAAAGCCGGCCGTCCTCTTCTTCCATTGTACTAAATTTAAACATAAACGGGAGCGGCACCACTATGACTCTGCTGGTGGGTACCGCTGGTATTGTACCCGAGGCCTCAGGAATCGAATTCCAGAAAATCATTTCATATAGCAATTCTAGCTTCTAGCGGTGGCACAAATGGAGATATCTACTACGGTAATATCTCCAAGCTCTCTGTCACCTCTAGAGTTTTTCTTCTTCCTACGGTATCTCTACGGTATTGTCTTTTGGGCTGTCAAGTGTCAAGTTTTGTTTTTCTGTCAGTGTATTTTTTCCTG
>KZ652223.1:156166-170369 GCA_001010745.2 Gerris buenoi
GGGGGGGGGGGGGGGGAGGCAAAACGGATGGTTGCCCCTAGTGCGCGATAGTATGAAAACAAACTTCACTTTGCATGATAGAGATCCCCCAAGTTTCATTAATTTATCTCAAATCTTTTAAAAGATAGAGAGGGGGAGGGGCTTTTGGACCACCCTCTATATTATGTGGGCTTCTGCATGAGCCTGGGCTGACAGAATCTTTTCCCATCCTCTAAGCTTGATATGACAACCAAACTATTTAACTAGGCATCGCGTTACTCTATCAATGAAGCGAGCGTATTGCAATAAAATACTGAATATTTAAATTTGTTAATCATGATAAATGCCATAGTTGAAGATAACAAGGAAGAGGGCAGTGTGGAGTAGAGTGGGGGTACTCGGTACAAAGCTTTACTTCCTAAATAAACCTATACACTTCACGACTATAAGAATCTTAACCATCCGCAGTAGCTTTTAAACAATTATTATAAATGTATCATTTCATTACTCAAATACTATGCTTGTATCAAGTTGAAATTTTCCTTACTTGTTTCAATTGTACTTTAGACAATGTATATGAAGTTTTATTAAAATTGTTACGTTAGAACGTAGGATATCGGTAAAAAGGTTGTTTTCTCTTTTTTAAACGTTTAGGTCCGTTTTAATAGTTTTAGCGATCTTTATTAATTCATAGTGGAGTCGCCGAAAAAATGTTCGCCTCATCGAATAGATGATGATAGAATCTTTTCCCGTCCTGAAATTCCAATTTAGTTATTGAACCCGTTTACGCGAGCGTTGCGCGCGAACTCTTGGACGGATCACGCTGTCCAACGAACTTAGCCTGATTTCAACTAAATCGGTCAACTTTTACTCAATGTGAAGTTTTTTTCCCGTGTAATTTTGTCAACGTGTAATTTTTTCCATGTGTAATTCTTTCTTGACACCGTTTTTTATAAGGTTATTGGTATTCACGACAATAATAAACAACCCCTAAAGATGAAGCATTTTCTGGATAAATTGTAATAGAGACATCCATTGACATTGACACAGATAAATGCCTAAGAGTAAAAATTGTCTGTTCTATCTCAAACCGACTAAAAATATATGTGTACACATATTATCTTATTTTAAAACTAATTTCATTTTCCTATAAACATACTTATACATTTATAAAATTAGCACTTTTAAACAAGCACATCTTTCAACCCAATAAGATAGAAGTTGTCTTCAGTTTCGGTGAAATGGATGGATGAAAAAAATGCGCAGTCCCTTGTCAATGTACATAGTGAGTTAATCCATATGATTAATGATATATTGTTAGTCCTCATTCAGATTCTTTTGTTCTTATTTTAAATCTATCAAAATTAAGACGGAGGATTGAATATAATTTCTCATAAACATTTTTGTTGACTAAATAATTATGCAGTACAAATATTGGGATGTTTGTCTAAACAGATCATTTGCTTGGAAATCTAACTCAAATTGATAGTGTCTTAAATTGAATATTAAGGTAACTAGGTTGGCTTGGAGCAGATGTTTCCACATTGATGTCATTTTCTCGAGTGAGTTGATGTTAACAAGCTTCGATAGTTAACTTGCTACAATTATGTTTGCAGCACTTTCTGCAAATTTCGGAATTTTTTCGGTTTCCACTTAATAACTCTGTGCATGCATTGAAGAGAAAAAGTAAATATAATCAATATTGTAGAGTACAACATTTTCTACATTATTATTTTGTGATAATATGATTGCTGTACGTTCTTTTCTCTTTTTTAAACGTTTATATACCATTAATTAGATTTGTCCATATTTAGCAATTCCTATTTAGCAATGTTGGTGTTACTAATAACTAGTTTGTGTTGTTTAGTTTGCGTCAATATAGAATCATTTCCCTTTTTTACAATTCCAAATTGAAATTTTTAGCTCACGCTAGCACGAGTGTTGAACGTGATGCTCTGACGGATAGCGATCCCCAACAAACCTAGCCTAAGCACTGAGATTCACTACAACTTTTCTATTTATAGCCTAAGCATTGAGATTCACTACAACTTTTCTATTTATAGCCTAAGCATTGAGATTCACTACAACTTTTGTGTTTATTTTTCTCTACAATTATATCGGACAACAGAGCAGTATGTATGTATTGTATGTAATGTATTTACGCATGAACTTGAGTAGAAGTTCCATTATCAGTGCTCAGACTAAGTTCTGTGGGCAGAGTTATCACGCCAAAGCGTTCACGACCAAACCTCGCGCAAATGTGATTTTATAATTAAACGTTTTCAAAGCAATACCATACAAAATTATAAAGTTTAAATCAATCAACACCAAGAATCGAGCAGAGAGTTCAAAAAAGTATTCCGGTTAACAATTATAATGAGGAAGCCAAGGGAGAATAAAGAACGAGGGAGAAAAAACAGAGTGTGACAGACATACGGAAGGCTTTGAGACGTACTCTACTCGGAGATCAAAACTAGTTCGATTGTTAATGTTAATAATTGTTAGTGTTATTTAAGGCTAAAGTGTAGTAGAAGAGCGCTGGGCTATAGGGCTAGAGTGGGGGAGACCCGAATGTAGCCGAACTACATGTCGCGTCCTCGGTTACATTTTTTTCCCCCTAGCCTAGTTCAACGTCTAGTGCAACTATGACTATCTCCTGCAACTGCCTACTTCTCTGGTACCATTGGAACGCTTTTCAACATTCCTCGCCTACAGGCCCTACAGCTGGAGACTGAATTGCACCACCTCCTATAGCTATTTAACTCCCTATTACACTTTTCTGAGTTTTTAGGTAACGTAACGCTTTTTGAGGTATGTCCCATAGCCTAAACATGAAAATGTCAAATTTAGTATTTTACTACGGGAAAAGATTCTATATTTATCTATTTTTTGAGACAACATTGTTTTTAGTAAAACCAACTGCGACTTTTCTAGGAAGTGTTAATATGGCCAAATCTAATTTATGGTATCAAAATGCTTCAAAAATAGAAAAGAACGTAGAAAAAAAGCTTTTAGAAACCTGGATGGAACATGAGTTGAGGGAATGGAAATATTTGCAAATTTATTTTCCGTTTTAAAGCGATTACCAAACAAAAATGTTTAATATTGTCGTGTCTACAGTGGAAGTAAAATAAAATCACTTTGAAGTAAGGTATGTCACAACAAGAGATCAAGGTATACAAATATTCAAATAATTCTCTTAGATACCTCAAACGAGTAAAAATCCCTAAAGAAAGATTCCTTTAGAATTTGGATGCATTGCACGATCTCATTACTTTCCTACTTAAGGATAAAAGTAGAAGAAAATCTAGACCGTAATTGAAACTACATTTGAATAAAGAAATTCTAAAGCAAGAAATACCTTTTTGTAATACCATCAATTTTTTCCCTCCGTCCGTTATCTGATGAATTTGAATTAGAAAGGAGTAAAAGTGTTTTCCAAGAAGGGAAAAAATGAAAAGAAATGTTTCCTTATGATAATTTCAACATGAATTTTCATCTGAAGCAAAAAAGCAGGAAAAGAAATGCAATATTTTTTCACCCGGAATATATTTCGTATTTTCACTTAACGGTTTCAAAGTTGATTGTGGATTCCGGTGTTTTCTTCACCCTCTGCTTCTTGTATTGGATCAAACAGAGGGACTTGTGATGAGACGGCATAAGTTGAGATATTTGACGCGAATCAACTTCTTTTTTTTTTTCGGGGAGTCCTTTTTTATTTTAAGCCTATCTTTTTTCTCTCTTACCAATCTTTTTTTTGTATAGGGGTAGTTGAAGGGAGAAACAAATAAGGGTGGGGGAGGGGGGATAACCGGTTTTGTAGTTGGTTGTCTGTCCGTCTGTGCGGAATAAGGGGCTTCAAAGGGTAAGTGTTCATGAATAACTTGTCACTTGAGTCGCATACCCATATCCCATCCTTTACACCTGACTCCGGAAGAGAATAAGAATAGAGGGGGAAGTTCCCTTTGAAATTAAACTCTCGTAGTCCTCCGCCTCTTTCAAACTCACCACGTTTCTCTGAACCTTTAGCCACCCTCTGTCTTTTTTTTCACAGAAGGCTGAAACAAAATGTTGTTTAGGAAGATGAGGATGTTGGAGAATTTCTAATCTAGAACAATGTTCTTCAAAACCCCTTATCTAACTCACGATCTGAAAAGTATAAAAACATTCACCTTTTAACACTTTTTTTTTTTTTCTTTAACTCCTTCTGACGATCAAGAAAAAAATTTAAAAGAGTATTCAGTTGCGTAAGATTCTGTAGACTTTGTAATCGAATTCATTTGTTTGTTTTCTTTGTCACTTCTTTACCAAAAGAGTTGAAATAATGATGTCTAGAACTTAGGAAAACGTTTTATCAAACAATGAATCGTTAGTTCATAATGAATTCCAACTTCATTAAACATAAAAAACACATCAGTAAAATATTATGTGTACCACACAACCGTTGGACGTGAAAATGTATTTATTTAATTTTTTCTAGGAGCTGCTAAATCTAAATGTTGAAATAAATATGGCAAAAAAATTGTGTAAAACAAAATGTTTCAAACATATTATATAAAAAGAATTATAATTATTATGAATCCACTTAATGCTGAAGTATGGTCCAAATAAAAATAAATAATGAGTCTTTAAATATATCCCTAGAATGTTCAGAGGGAGAGAGAGAGAGAGAAAAAAATATTTTCTGCTCAAAGTTATTCAAAGCTTTTACAGTTATACGATGGAGTAATATGATCTCAAAGCACGACGAATAATTCTAACTATTTCTATACTTTAATTTATTTTAATCCAGGTGGAATATAATTACAATCTTATTCAGTGAAGCTTAGAAAGATAGCTCGCTGGTTTTCGTAAATAGGCACATTAAAGCCTTCAAAAAATACCTTTATAATTAAAACGAGACTTTAACAAACTCAATCTAGAGGACTTGCTCCTAAACCGTTTTATGTTGAGATAAAATAAATTATTAGCTCGTTCTTTCTATTAAAAAAAAAAAAAAAAAAAAATTGTTAGAACTTTTAAAAGACTTTAAGGAGAAGCGAAACAAAGGAATAAGTTATTTCAGGGATGAAAAAAATAAGAGATAGTTTAATTTGGGTCTTTTCTTCATAATATTTTTTCTTTTTCTCTGGGAAAACTAGTTTTGAAGGAGTTTGCCTTTAGTAAGGTTAGAGGCCTTGACTCGAAAGAAAAACTTAAGGAGAAGATGGTTCCAAAGGTAATTTTCTCCTTCCAAACGTTTTTCCCCTTTTCTCTAACACCCTGAGGTAGTAAATAAAAATTAGGGTTGATGGTCTCTGAAAAAAGAAGAGATGGTAGTGGGGGAGTAGGAAAAAAAAGATACACGTCTATGGATTTCTAATGGCTTCAATATAGCTGCTATGAGGTGGCGTCCGGAGAAGCTGTAAAGGGCTTATAAAACTTGATATAGATGCTACAGAACTGACGGCGAAGGGCTCTCTCTCCCTTGGTAGTATTATATTGATTGGGTTGAGAAGGGAGAAGTCTCTTCTACGAGGCCGAGGAGAAAAAGGTTTTCATAGCCTCTAGGAAAACTTTATGACCGATTCATCGAGGCCTTGTAGGATGGGTTCTAAGCTAGTGAAAGCACGATCCTTCAGATAGTATGACGCCCTCTATTCCGGTCAGTTCTAGTACCCAGGGAATACATTAGACCCCCCCACTCCCTTTTACACTCTCTGTAAGCCGGGTTAAGTTATCGCAAATTTCACAAAGCCTATACTGTTAAGGACGGGGGTTTAGGTTAGAAGGGAAATGGATGTAGAGAGGAAGGGATATTCCAGGCTCTTATATATGGTATTAAGCCTTATTTCGATGTAGTATATTTTTTATGAGGTTGTCTGAAAGGACTCTAACGCATACTACGTAGAAAAAAAAATATTTTATTTTCATTTATTTCTTGTGCATTTGATACCTGCAAGGTGGTATTACCTTGTATTCTACTCTCGTACTTGGTTTTTAACGTAACTGTTGCAATATTGGTATTCTTTAAAGAAAAGAGTATCGGTCTACTGAGAACTCATGGCAAAGACGTTCAACATCACCGCTTTATGAATACTAAGCAGAAGTGATGTTCCTGTGTACTTATGTCTTACAGAAGTAACAGAGTACAATATTCATACGCAAGGAAGAAATATAATGTTACAAAACTACTAGTGTTTGTCATCCTGGAGGGTAACTAAATTAATAAAGTAGCATATTCATTAATTAAATTTAATAACTAAGAGAACTATGGATGGACATGAATTATTTTTTGAATAACAACTAAATTCATGTTTGGACACTAAGAAAAGTTTTTTGTTTTTTTTAACATCCAAATAAGTTACCTCTATCATAAAATTTACAACCTTAACTCTTCTAATGACCTCCTCCATCCCTTTGTCTTTGACATAAACGGTTTCATGCTGTGAACAATTCCATGAATACCTTTCTAACCACGACTATTCCTCAATACTCCCGCATAACTCCTTCCAAACCTCCTCTCACACACGAGAGCTTTTTCAAGGGAACTATTTATGTCCTATAGGATTAATTTATTAGTTGTATTTTAAGTACATATTTCTTATCTTATATAAATTATAATGTAAATAAGCTTAAGCTGTATGGATTTTACTCTAATTCATAAGGGGTTGCTTTAATTAAATTAATTATGAGATATTAAAATGGAATTTAATTATTAGATAGTGGGCGTATCGCGATGATCTCTATTTATTATTAGGTTTTTAGGCCTTGCTTGCTTTGAACATTTGTAATGATCGTGGGTGGCCTAGATAACACAATTATAATCTTTACTCCTGATCGATATAAGTATGCATTGCATCAAATCTTTCCAACCACATTTTTTGTTAGGTCAAGTTTCAAGTATAGATTTTAGTATACAAATAGTATTGCATCCTATATATTCACCTGTCCTCTACTTCTTTTTAAAGGCTAAAAACTTTTAAGGCCGTTTTGACACTTTCACAATAGAAATTTTGTGTTACATTCCTCTAATAGATTTAAACTAAGATATTTTTCGTCGGATGTTATGCTTATACATTATACATCGACTCAAAATCACATCCAGCTCTCAAGATAATGACTGGCCTTGGTTATCCGCACTCTTTCCTCCCTTATTTCTCCTTTTGTAAGATTTAAAAAACAATATCCTTTCTATAAGGTATTTTTAAAGAGAACTTTTCTGCATAACTCAATTACCCTTTTCACAGTTATCATACTTTAATCTATAAGTTTCGTATTTTGATAAAACTCTTTAAATCTTTTTAAAATACCAGTTTTCTAAGAGCGAAGGGATACCCACTTTTTCACTACATTCAACATTTGTGTATTACCCAATTAAATTCGTAGTTTCAACCGAAATTTTGTGATACTTAATAAATAGGGATAATCCACTGGCCCTTCCATTAGGCCCCGTGTCAAACCATCCCCCCCTTACCCTACCTTACCTTGTACTACACATTCCATACTTTTTTCACCTATACATTCATAATTTAGTTTGCAATTAACCACTGATGGTAGCAAACAAGCTGAAACCAGTATGGTAAAGTGTTAAAAATACTTGTGATTTAGACCAATTAAAAAGTACCTATTTTTCCTAGCAGATACTTAAAGGGAATCTTTCCTCAAAATGTTACTTCCTAGGAGTGGGGGTTCGTAGTGGAATTTACACTCTTACCGAATAATTATTTCCTTAAAAAGGTTCGAGCATCAAAAACCCAACAGTTTCCAATCTCAAATAAGAGGTCTTTCTATAATGTCAACTTGCTTTTTAGAGTTTGAACCGGCTCAGTCAACAATGATATAATATGTTACAAATACAATAAAGATACTATATTAATAAGATTTTATAAAATACTGTAAAACAGGTAATATCGAACTATTTCAAAAATTAGGTAATTGTGAACGCATAAGAAAGATTTTAATACACATTTTACAATTAATTTCTAATTAGCAATAATTATCTGGTTCACGTAACTATGTAGGAAGATTGGAAGACGGAAAAAGGTTGCCTTAGCTAGTTAGTAAAGATCAAGAAAAGGAAAAAATTGTATTCCTTTATAAATCTAAATAATGTAATAAAATTAGTTCTTAAATAAAACTAAAATTACTTTTGAAAGCTTTACTAACAAATAACAAAATTTAGCCGTCCGTTTTTTTCCCCCTCGAATAATAAAAATGTTTCTTTTAATTAGATAAGAGAGATTGAAGAGGGGAAATTGGGTAGAAAAGACGTAATTTTTAAAGGAGGGTGAAAATTTACACTTTTTTTGTTGTTGTATTTTCTTACTAGAAAAAGGTGACGGGGTCGACATGAACTCGCTTCATTTTATCACTTGTCAGAGTGAAGCAGGCAAAAAAGGAAAAGAGAAAATTATTTGAGAAAAGCTTCACTTGGAATATATTTTTAATCTAGAGTTTGAGGAGGCTGGGAGGGGGGATGAAGTAAAACATCGTTCCCAGTTTCATTCAATTTTACCTTCTCTATCTCCCTTCCTGTCCCTATCTCTTTTTTTATCTTTATAAGTGTTAATGATTTCTTTTTTTAAAAAAAATATAAAAAATATTGTTTCATGAATATAATAAATTGAAAGGGAAAGAAAAAAAAACGTATACTATTTTTTTGTCAGAAAGAGGTTTAGAAACTGCATCATGTATCAGCATATTTTTAACCTTTATGATATGACTATAGAATCCGTTAACAACACAATTAGATTATATTTCCATATTATATTATAAAATACAAAACCATATTCTTAAAATACAGAACAACAATCTGACAGGCTTCAAAGACATTGACATTTCCAATGTTACACTTCTCCCCTCCTTACTTGTATTATCGTTGGTAGTCTTCGACCCATAAACATTTCCGCTGGTGATCTTCCTGTTGTGGTGTGAGGTGAGTTCCTATAAGCCAATAAAAAAGAATTTAGGGCTACGTTGCTATCCCTTGAGTCCTTTTTACAACTCCGGTACCTATTCTTGAATGTTCTGACAAATCTCTCAGCAAGGCCATTCGTCTTAGGGTGATACGGAGTACTCGTGATGTGATTAATGTTATTGTCCTTGCAAAATGTATTAAACTCTGTCGATGTTAACTGAGGTCCATTGTCGGATACAATCTGCTTCGGAACTCCATAGCGCCCAAAAAGATCTCTGAGACGGTTTATAAGAGCTGTCGACGTCGTGGTGCTCATCTTGCACACTTCAACCCATTTTGAAAAGGCATCTACGACCACCAGCCATTGAGCACCCTCAAATGGACCTGCAAAATCTATATGAATACGGTCCCATGGATTTCTTGGAACGTTCCATGGATATAGTGGGACCTCCTGAAGATTGTCTCGATTTTCTTGGCAGGGAACACATGCATTTACGTATTGGTTGATATCTTTCTCTATTGTTGGCCACCAGACGTAATACCTAGCTATGCCCCGCATTGCAGTTATTCCCGGATGCCCCGCATGTAAGGTAGCTAGTGTCCTTTTTTGCAAAGTTTGAGGGATCACTACTCTTCCCAACCATGAAATTAGCCCCTCTTCAAGACCTAACTCCTCTTTTCTCTTTTCAAATTCTACCAACTCTTCGCCTCTCTTCGCAGGCCAGCCCCGTTCAATATAGGCCATCACCTTTCTCAGAACTCCATCACGTCTTGTTTCTTGAATCAGCTCTTCTTTATTGTAAAAAGTGTTGATCTTCTCTACAAATATTTGCCGAATTTCCAGACTATCGTGATCCTCGTATTTCCCCTCTTCGTTGTTACCTTGTGGTAGACGCGATAGCGCATCTGCACACTTGTTGTCTTTACCTGCTTTGTATCTGATTTTATAGTCATAACTAGACAATTTTATCGCCCATCTAACTAATCTATTGTTTGCTACCTTTCCTAAGTTCCGGTGACTGCCAAATAATCTCTCCAGTGGTTGATGATCCGTTTCTAATATAAATGTTCTACCGTATATGTATTGATGGAACTTGGTAACTGCAAATAACAAAGCCAATGCCTCACGGTCAATCGGGGCATATCTCTTTTCAGCTTCTGATAAAACCCGTGATGCAAAGGCCACCGGCTTCTCATCTCCATTGGGTAATAAGTGCATTATTACGGCTCCAAGCCCACATTCTGACGCGTCACATGCTATTTTCACAGGCATCTCAACATCGTATGGTACCAACACATCCTCCGAAGTTATTAATTTTTTCGCTTTTCTGAACGCTTTCTCTTCTACTTCAGTCCATTTCCATTGCACTCTTGTCCCAGTCAATCGGTGAAGGTCCTTGCATACTGCGTGAAGGTTTGGAGCAAATCGTTCGTAATAATTTATTGCTCCCAGGAAGGCCCTCAGTTCCCGCACATTTTTTGGCTTCGGTGTATTTTTGATAGCCTCAATTTTATCTTCCGTAGGGTGAATCCCTTTTTTATCAATGAAATGACCCAAGTACTTTACCGTTGGTTGAAAAAACTTACATTTCTCCTTTTTTACTCGTAACCCCGCTTCCTTTAGTCGTCGAAGCACCTCTTGCAATCGCGTTAAATGTTCTTTTTCATTCCGGCCCGTCACAATAATATCGTCTAACAAAATTCCTACTCCCGTGATATCTTTTAATAGGTTATCCATATATCTTTGGAAAATAGCTGGCGCGGTAGAAATTCCAAAGGGGAGCCTTCTATATTGAAAATAGCCCATATGTGTCGCTATTGTAAAGTATTTTCTATGGTCTGGGTCAACCACCATTTGAAGGTAAGCATCTCGTAGGTCAATTACACTGAATGTATCACCTCCCACTAGTTTCGCCGTTAATTCCTCGAACGTTGGCATGAGGTGCCTATCTGTTATCATGTTCGGGTTCAGTGTTACTCGGAAGTCTCCACAAATTCTCACCTGGTTATTTCCTTTGTTGACATTGACCGTTGGAGTCGCCCATTCTATCGGAGTTACACCCGGGTCTACTTTCTCAATAATTCCTGTCTCTTCTAATCTCCTTAACTCAGCTTCGACAGGCCTCTTTAAAGGTAAAGGGACCCGACGGGCCGTGAAAGCTATCGGCTTGGCCCCCTCTTTTAAATGAACTTTGGCATTAACTCCTTTCGCTGTTCCTAGTTCATCTTTAAAAATCACTGAGTATTCCTTAAGAACTTCGTTTAACTTCGTAGGCATCGATACCTTCTCAGTAATATTCTGTGTATTCGATTTAACTGCCCCTACTTCCACCTGGTGAGGCAGCTTCAAACCGAAAGCTGTCATCCAAGGTACACCAAATAGGGGTGAATCCCTCACGTCCATCACTACCACAGGTAATACTTTTGTTTTATCCTCCAAGGTTACCGATACCATTGCTCGGCCTAGGCTCCTAAGTTCGTTTTTCCCATATCCTGAAATCCGCCCTTTAACGTCTTTTAAATCCGGTTTCCCTATTTTCTCCCATATTTCTTTACTTATGATCGATACTCCCGCTCCCGAGTCAAATTCCATCTCACACCTAATACCATTCAACTTGACTCGTATTATTGCCCTGTTTTCCTTCACTCTATTCACAGCAGTTCTAATTGCCTTTAACCATGATTTTTGTGCACCCGACTCCTCACCACTTGATTCCTCCTCTGAGGTTATCCTCTCTTCAATGCATTTAGCTTTACTTTTTAATTTGTTTTTAGAATCTCCCGAACTTGCTCTCCCCTTTATTTTACCGCACATCCTAGCAAAGTGCCCCATTTTAGAACACCGCCGACATTCAACCCCTTTTGCTGGGCACACGTGTCTCGCGTCTCTTGTAAATCCGCAAAACCAACAAGTTACTTTGTCTTTCCCCTTCCTTGATTCTAAATTTTGATATTTTTTAACTTGAAATATCTCCCCACTACCCTTCGTTTTCGAAATATCAGTGCCTTGTGTCTCTCCACTATCCTTCGGTTTTGGATCCTCACTGCCTTGTGTCTCTTTAACTTCTAACCTCGCTCTTTCCATCGATATCGCCAACCGAAATAACCGATCAAATGTAATTTTTCCCCCGCAATGATCCACTCCATCTGGCCATCTTTCCCTGATTTCTATTTCAAATTTCGCGTAATTTATTCCTACTGCAAATCTGTCTCTCAGTCTCTCATCTGCCCCTTCTCGATACTTACACAACTCACACAATGATTTCAGTCTATTTGCGAACTCTAAAAAACTTTCTCCCTCCTTTCGAACACTCCTTTCAAACTCAAATCTCGCTCCAAAAATTGTCACATTCGGTTTATAAACTTTTTTAAAACTACTTTTGATGTCATCGTAATCACAATCGTCAATCAATCGGTTAAAATATAATGGTTTAATTGCTCTTAAGGCCTGAGGCCCTACAAAAGCCAATAGAAGGTCTCTGCGAGCTTCTTCACTAGCCCTATCTGAGTTTCCCAGTCCTTTAATCCGACAAACTCTTTCGAATTGTTCAATATATTCATCCCAATTATGTTTTGATTTGTCAAATTCATAATAATTAAATTTTTCCATTTTAGCGCTAATTGAAGTTAAAGTAGACTTACTCTCTTCCATTTCCGCTTCCTCGCGTTTTGCATTTCTTCGAGGTCCCATCTCTTTATCCTCGTCGCCAATATAGAATCCGTTAACAACACAATTAGATTATATTTCCATATTATATTATAAAATACAAAATAAAATCAATGTTAGTCGCGGCAATGAAGCACTAAAAAGGTCAAAAGTTCGGAATCTTTTAGACTAAGACGGATCGGAATGCGGTTTTTTGCATTCGCTTCCAAAAGTTATTTGTAAAAAATGCCCAAGATTTTTTTTTGGTACAAACCTGCAGCCAAAAATGCATTTTTTGAGACGGCTTTAGGAAGATTAAAGAACATTGTAAATATGAGTCAGAATAGGGTTTTTGAGGTCGCTGATCACGAGTATGATGTTCAAATTGACCCACATCCGACCTGGAGCTCAGGAACGCCGATGAACGTCATCTCCGCGGGACTCTCCCGAAATTCACGCGGGGTAGGAGAGAAACTTTTTTTGGGTCGCTGTACCCAAATATGGCATCGGCGACACCCCCCGGACACCTGGTGCGCTTGAACCTGGACACGGGTGTCATCCGTGAGAATTTTATCGACAAAAACAACCCAAAAATCATTGTAGGAGTGTTTTTTTTTTTCTCCTTAGTCCAGGCCCCGCCGACCAACGCGTAGAACGAGCAGGTGGCGGCAGTAGAAAACCGTTACCGAAATACATTATCAAAGTTCTATAGTTGGCACATATATGTATTTTTTATTGGAAAAAGATTGTATTATTTCAAAATTAAACTTTTGGTACTCAGGGGTACAGGGTACGGGGTACAAAAGTCAAAATAGTACCCTGCATGATGCATGTCGTTGGAAAGCTCTTTAAGAGTGTATGTACACTTGACAACAATAGGATGTGTTGGTCCCATACGATGTTGAAAATCGCATGTGAAAATTAAAATTAAAATCGATTGTGAAAATAGCATGTGACGCGTCAGAATGTGGGCTTGGAGCCACAGATTGGATTCAACGACCCAAAATCCCCGGGCGCCGAGTTTCTCTCCTTCCCTGCGTGAATTTCGGGAGAGTCCATGAATGCATTTTTGGCTGCAGCAATGCATTTTCCGATTTGTACCAAAAAAAAACCTCGGGCATTTTTTACAAATAATTTTTGGAAGCGAATGCAAAAAACCGCATTCCGATCCGTCTTAGTCTAAAAGATAAAAGAACTTTTTTGCTTCATTGCCGCGACTATGTATTTTTTTTTCGGGAGCGAGGGTGCCCGAGGTGTTAAAGACACTATCACTGAGTCGAGGCAACTCGAGGTCGTGGGTTCGATCCCGTGCCATGATACTCTGAGTTGCATCAATGAATCGCGGACGGTGAAGGGCGAGGGACACCCTTTATGGGGACTCTTCCCCCATTCTTTGATGTGGGACCGATCCGTGTCATGATGATGTAATTGGTATCTATGGTGCGAGGACGGAGCAGGGCGAGGGACACTCTATATGAGGACTCTTACCCCACGCTTTGACGCTCGCTTATATAGCTTACTAATGACCACACCATACTCGCTTCGGCGGTACAATGTAAAAATGTATGATGTGTGAAGTAACTGGAACTCTCTACCACGGGGCGTACAAAGGGCCTAAGTGATGGCCTAATTGCAAGGTTCGAACAAGTGGTTCGTCCTACCCGTTCTAGTAGGAAGTA
>KZ652223.1:202757-214209 GCA_001010745.2 Gerris buenoi
ATATATATATATAAAAGCATAAAAATCATCATAAAAAGTTATTATCAGTCATCATAAAAATAGTAATATTTTCATAATAATTTTCAAGAAAAGCTTTTTATAGATACCATTCACAGCGATTCTTCAGTAAAAATACGAAATGCTTTATTATTGTCCAGGTGAGAGGAAAAAATAGGATACAATTTTTTACAAATTTTAAGGTAGAGTGTCCTTTTTTCAATTTTACATTCTCCGGGTTAACAAAAAAGCACGAGAAGATATTATTTTTCCGGAGTGGCCGTATATTTTAGACGGTTTCGGAGTTTTATGTCGGGTAGCCGTCGCGACGTCCCCGGGCCCGTAACTCGTTATTAATTTCTACAATTCATAAATTCTAAACACAGACTCGGGGAGCCCCGAGAGATACCAGGGTTGGGAGGAGGGACAATTAGAACCCTTTTTCTCAGGATTAAATTTGGTTTTTTCGAGGAGTAAAAAAAAATAGGAGGGGATAGTTAGAGAACTCTTGTGTTGAAAAACCTCCGCCGTAGGTTAAAGCAAAGGGGAGGTAACAGGAGGGGGGGGGGGAATCAAGGGATTTTCTCAAAAATTTGGCTCGAGGCCCAAAAACTAGAGATGTGATTTATACTTGGAAGGAACGGCATAAATAACGTGGGGGTTTAACCGGACCGAAGAGCTGGGGCGGAACCCTACTGTCTGTTATTGCTGTACGTATACGTGGCCTCCACTTCAACACATACCTCAATGGAATAATTTCACTTTTTTTTATCTCGTGAAAAAGTAAAACATAAAAATGGGAATAAACAAAAACAATTTGACGTAGACGTACTTTTTAACATCCTACAATTTATTTGTTTGTCGATTTAACAAATATTTTATTTAGAGAGGTAAAAAGCAAAGCAATAGGTTATAGTGAATATATTATTACATTTAAGGAATAGTTATTTACGCACCAAGGGAGTAAAGTAAGTGATTGCACCTTTAGCGATGAAGTTGGTTCCTGAGGCGAAGCTGAGGGAACCATAACGTTCACTCCCAAGGCGAAGCCGAGGGAGTTAATTATCGCGAGGGTGCAAGTGATTTTTACTCCCGAGGTACGTACAAGATTTTACCTCCAGAAGGGAGAAACAAATAATTTAATAAGATTTTAATTTTAAAGTATTTTATAAAACAAAAAGTAAACATTTTAAAAAATAGATAGGTATATACTATTAATAATACTACATTAAATAAGTTTAATCATGTTATAATTAAATGATAGATAGTAATTATTTGAATTTCAATGCTAAAATCAAATGGGAGAATCAGTTAGTAGCTGAGTCGTGTATTGAAAACTAATGTATAATAATATTAATGAGTAGATCTACATTTAGAAATTATGATTTCTCTTATAACTTTTTATTTGTTTTACTGATGAGTCACCATGACAACCGTCGTGAAGGTTGTGTGTGAAGATGACATTATAGATTTAGGCATTAAACAATAGTTAATAAATGAAATGTGTATAAGCACCAAGCTTATTTACTTGTGCTTTATTACTTGGGCAACACTGGAGGGAATCATGAAAGTTAATGATTCCCTCCTTTCTCATTACTTCCTGTTGAGCCCGACCGGGTGCAATGAGCAACTTTCCTCCCTGTAAACTAGGGAGGAAAGTTCACTTTTTCTCCCCGCTGGAGGTAAAAGTAATTTCTTCCCCACTAGTGTTACTTATAAGTCACTGAGAAAACCAAAAATTACAACTGCTTTGTTAAATATACATTTCTTCTTTTCAATATTTCTCTGCCAACAAGCCAACATATTATTTCAGTGTTTAAGACATTAATTACAACTTTAATAAATAATTATTTCTAGTAAAACCAACACCGACACCGTTATGAAGCTTTAAATACCCCTAAAACTATTAAAACGGACTTAAAACCTTTTTCACCACATCTTACGTCCTAACGTAACGATTTTAATAACATTTCATACACATCGTGTAACGTACAATTTAAACAGGAATATAAAATTTCAATCTGATACAACCAGAAGTTTTTGAGTAGTGTAGCGATATATTTTATAAAAATGTAAATGGATTAGTCCGGGGCGGGAGAACAGGGATTAGTCCTGTTTCCTCACTTCTCAGCTCTTTACTACAATCATCATCTTTAACTATCAACTCATAATGATTAACTATTTTGTTAATATTCAATACATACATATTTATAGCAAGAAGCTCGCTTCAAAGATATTTTTTTTTAATTTTACTTTTGCCTTAACTCCGCCAAGAACAAATAGTTAGTTCATTTCTAACTCCACCATGTATAAGTTGTTAGCATCGTAATCTTAGTTAGCAGTGTGACTTTACAATTTATATTTATTGAAAAGCGTAAGGAACTTTGTTTCCGTTTCTACCGGGTGTCCCGCGAGACTACAGGTTTTTTTTTTTTTTTTTTTTTTTTTTTTTTTTTTNTTTTTTAATAAAAATATAGATCGTAAGAAAGTAAACCGCTAGAAAACATATCGATTATTAGTATAGTTTTTACTAAATGAGGTAATTTTATATCAATTTAAAAGGATTTAATTGAACTTTTCTTAGTACTTTTGTACTAAGTCTCTGGGTTTTCTTCCGGCTTAATGTGATAATGTACTATTTTCTAATGCTACTTTATCTTCTTAAAAAAAAGGAAAAAAATATCAGTTCTCAGCTGAGTCTATTACGGCACTCTTTAAACTAAACTTGTTCTCCCATCCCTCTGGAGTTATAAAATGATAACATTTTACTATTTTTCCTCGTCCTTCCTAATGGAGATTATTTGCAGCGGGCCGAGTGTCGGACGGGAAGCAGTGATAAAAGTTTCCAGTAGATTTGTGAGCTGGATGTGCTACAGGGATGGGTGGGAGGTTGGAGCGCTATATGGGGTGTGGGGGGCAGAGCTATGAGCCTTTGGCTAGTGGCTAGGCAGGAGAGCTCAGTTCCGCCTGTATTGCTCCTGATAAGGGCCTCTGATACCTAGTTTTACAAGTGAGTAATGGCACCCTTGGACGGGGGCTGTGGAAAACAGCCAAAGGTCATATAAGCTCTGTACTTGACTAAGTCCTAAGTCCATCTCACGTTTTATTTGAAATATATCTTTCTTTTAGAGAAACCTTTTCCGCAGGGTTTACCGTGATAATTTTCAGTCATTTCTTTTCATACGAGTTTACTGAGTCTCTAACACTTTTAGCACTTGATCTTTGGCCGGAATCTCGTTTGATCAAACAATGAAAAAATACTCGTTTACAGAGTAATAATAAACTGAACGATTGGATTAACAGAAGCTGGGCAATCTGTTGCCATGTAATTCCAGTGAAATAGCTTAAGGATGAGCCACGAATGCATAAAACAACTTTATTTCTCTGTATTGTTGCATGATTCCTGACTAATTAAGACCGTTGAAACGAAGGACTAATTAAAAGTAACCAATTTAAGATAAACCCGATTATCCTGATAATCACATCATTAAGTGCCAGTAAGGGAATTTTTTCATAAGAATGGGAGACAACCGTAAATAAAGGATGAACTTTAAGAAAGAAGAAATCAAAATTTATTAAAGGTTTTGTTTTCAGATGAATGTAGAGCAAAAACTGAGAAGAAAGCCGGTAAAAAGACGCAAAATAAATAGACCAGTGGTTCTTGGATAATAAGTGCTACATATAATATTTCTTAAATTAGATAATCTGAATATTGGTTTTTATATGAAATATTAGCACATAATATACTAATACAGAAAATAATACCATCATTTTAATGATGTCTGATTCACAGTCTAAATAATAAAATAGGTCTAATCTTAGTTGTATAGAATCTTTTTTTACCAATTGAATCGTAACGTTCTCTGACCACCCGATTATTGTGCTCACCATTGCGATGATCTTTACGATCTCTATTGGTTTTAGTACTGCCTTGATACACAAACTAATAAAACTAATAAATAATTAAACTAACTAATATTTTCTAATTAAATATGAATTCAGTGGAGAGTCAAGTATCTAAACTAATGTTGTGTACGGTGGTTCATATTAAAAATTTAGAATAATCAAATTTCACAAAAAATAGAAAGATGTAAAATTAATCAATTACCTATATTTTTGTACAAGAAAAACATTTTTTTATTTTTCTATAGTAAATAAATATAAATAAGTCTAACAATGCTCTTTTAAGAATTAATTAAGTGGAAGCTTTTTGATTTTTTTTTTTTCCATGAAGGAGTTCGGATAATATTAAACGTTCGGACAATGGATGCTCTACTGCATTTTACTTATTATATCAAACAACGTTTCTTTAAACACTTTTATGAAATGAGCGTGGGAGGGTATAAGGGATGAGATGTTCTTATTTTAGATATGCGCCCACACTTACTCAAATAAAATATCAAAACGACTTTCATTTACTTCGTTAAGAGAAATATTATTGCTTTATTTTGACATTTTTACTTTCTCAAATAAGGAAAAATCGGTCTGAGACAACTCAGAAAAATATTCTCATATACGAGTTCATAATTTCTTAGCCCAGTGTTATCCATTTATTAGTTTTCTTATGTACATTTAATTATTATTGAACATTTCAACTAAATTTATCATACAAATAACTTCTCCTGGGCGGAGAATCGAACCCGGGCTCTCTCCGTCCGCGTTTTAAGTTATTTTCTCAAGAACTATTCTTTTCCCGGGAAAACGGCTTATAACGTTAAATTTGTATTTACATGGACTACATTTAAGAATTTTTATCGTCGAAACCATTTTCGAGAAATAATTTTTTTTCATGTTTTTTGACTGTCTTTTTTTGGGGTAGCGCCCCCAAATTTGGAGCTAGAATTTATTTCTCGATTTCGCCTCGGAGTATGATTTTTCTGAATATGAAAGCCATTTCGTCAATATCACCCCAGTAGTTTAGGTTCCAGGCTTCTGCACAGACAGCAGACAGACATTTTTTAACTCAGAGGACATCAAAACGTGTAAATCCACCAAAATCCCATAATCGAATTTTAGCGCCATCACAATTACATTCTCTTTATATGAGAAACGATATAAGCTGTTTTCCTGGGAAAGTATAGTTTTTGAGAAAATAACTTTAAAGGCGTATGGGCCGGATTCGATGCCGCCGAGTAGAAGTTTTTTTTATTAATTCGATAAAATTTTCAATAATAATTAAATGTGCCTACGAAAACTAGCAAATGGAAAACACTGGGCTGTCATCCGTGCAAGCGCGTGGAGTGTAGAGCCTAAACTACTGGACCGAATTTGACAAAATACATTTTAGCTCCAAATTTGGGGGCGATACTCCCCAAAAATATTGATAACCGAGAAAAATATGACACCGGCGCCCGGGGCCCTAGTGGCCGCGGGGCGCACAACCGGGGGATCGCGAGCTCCTGTCATAGCCCCGACCAGTCCCGGGGGCAAAGGAAGTGGACCTGAAACAAAGACTCCTACCAATCACGGTCGCCAGTCTCTCTTTGACGCGAGAAGAGACAAACTCGCCCTGAANAGGAGTCTCATTCTACCCAACGTTCTTCACCTATCAAGTCTATTCCTTCACCAAACAGATTTCAACCAAATTCAAACAACTTTCAAAACCCGTAATATCTTCTGACCAGGAATCACCAAATAATCATACCAAAATCACCAGAGATCAATCAATACCTACCAATAGCTATGTCAGACCTTATCAATATCAACCACCATCTTGTGTCATTTGTAAGGAATATCACAAAATATCATACTGCCCTAGCTACCTAAACTCAACTCCTGAGGAACGTATGAATTTGGTTAAAAATTGCAAACTCTGTATTAATTGTTTGCATCCTAGATACCTCATCATACAATGTACCTCAAGAAATACCTGTAGAGATTGTGGTTCCAGGCATCATACTACCTTACACATACCTCAGCAAAATACATCATTGGACAAACCTACTGAAACCTCTGACCATCAACACAACCACCTACTCCACCCACTCATGTACTAGCTAGTATAAATACCTACAGCGTATCAAGTGATCCAACCTATGTAGTACTCGGTACTGCAATTGCAATGATACAGGATGCCTCTGGAGCCTTTCAACCTATCCGATTAGTAATTGATTCTCGGAGTCAATACTCTTTTATTACCAAGGACTGTGCTAAGAGATTGGGATTAGGAATTAAACCATTTACAACATCTATCGCCTGAGTGGGACAAGCCCCTCTCACTCAACCTAAAGGCAAAGCATCCTGTAAAGTGAAGTCTTATAAACGACCATATTCCATTCTTGATACCGACGCTCTAGTTGTGCCATTTATTACATCTCACCTTCCTCAACAGCCGTTACCTACCAACTTAAACATAATCTACCAGAGTTTAGACTTAGCTGATCCAAATTTTCATCAACCAGGTCCAATAGATTTTCTTTTGGGTGTAGATCTTTTTACCAGTATCATCTCTCAAGATCATTCATTACCTCAAAAAGATTGTCATCTTTTACCAACTATATTTGGATATGTTGTCATGGGAAAATTTGAAACTCAAAAACCTAATACGAACTCTGTATCTATCTTTTCTATAAATCAGGATTTAAATAACTGTCTCACCAAATCTTGGGAAATAGAGGAACCATCTAACGTGTCAGAATCATCTGTGGAGGCAGTACCTTGTGAACATCACTTCAAGCAAACTCACCATCGTTTTCCATCTGATGGGTATGTCAGTCTTCCCTTCAAACATTCTGAACCAAAATTGGTTTTTCCAAAAGTAAGAGTACAAAGAAGACTTCCTACCATTGAACGTAATCATCATACAACCTAGGAATCACCTACAGACAAAAGCAGATTTCTTAGAGAATATCCCGAAAATTTAAGACATAAGACCTCATCAGGACAACACGAACATCCATTAACCAGAATTGTCACATTAGAAATTCAAACCAGTGAGATAGAACCAACGGCAGACCATTTTTAGAGGGCGGAATGTTTAATTTTAATAAAAATGTCTGCCTTTATTTCATATTAGTTGTTTAGTTTATTTTAGATTGTTTCATTATTTTTTTCTGTTCATAAATTTTTCAAATCATTACATTTATTTTATTAAATTAAAGACCTACAAATCTTTACAAACAGTTATTTTATTTGGAATAATTGTGGTTGCCCTGGGAATGTTATAATAACAAACTAAAAAGTAAAAGTCATCCTAGAGAATTTATATAATTTTTCAGCATCTAATATCTAATTTTCCTTTTTGAATTCAAGAGTTAAGTTTTTAGTTGTGCATCTATCTATCTAATATAATCATCTACCAAAGCCAGATCTGGTATTTCAAGTTTTCTCTCTCATCATTATTATTTGTTTTTCTCACACCTTTCAATTAAGCTTTACTTACTTTATTTATCTTCTGAATTATACCTTTGGGGCCCCACCTTTCTTTTTTTGTAATTATACACCTAATTTAAATATTATTTATCATTTATTATTTGGAACTGACCGACTGCATGCACACAGATTATTCTTATTATTTAGTTTCCTTTTCTTTTTTACATGTTATTAGAACCTCTATCTTTTCTACCATTATCCATCTTTTCTGGTTTTCACATCATTTACAAAATAGTCGTCGTGTGCAGGAGTTTTCGGTTAGGAGGCAATTTGCTGCCTCACATTGTTTGTTGTAAAATTACAGTACATATTTCTACAACCAAGTCTTTTTTTTATAAAATATACTTATCGTTTATGAAGTCAATTTATCGTTCGGATTTTTTTTATTATTTTAATGTTAACTTTAAGTTTAATTTTTACTATTATTCTTTTTTATTGGTATTTTCTGAACTGCTACCATCGGCAGGTAAGAGGAGTTGAACTCTATTCTTTTCACCTCTCCCCTGCCAAAACAATTTTGATTAAAAAAAAAGTCTAAAATGTAGTCTATTTCTCGTTCTCGTGCAACTCAATCGACATAAGCCGTTCCAAGGGAAAAATATAGTTCCTAAAAAAATATAGCAGACGGAGAGAGGCCGGATTCGATTCCCCGCCGAGGAGAAGTTATTCTTATGAAAATAAAAAAAAAAAATAAATAAAAATTTGACACAATGTTCAAGAATAATTAAATGTACCTACGAAAACTCGAACTAATAAATAGAAAACACTGGGCTGAGTAATGATAAACTCATATAAGAAAGCTTGGCTGAGTTGTCTCTGTCCGATTTTGCTTTTAAATCAGTTTCAATATAATATTAAACATCTTATTTTAGACGTTAACGAACATTTATTTTTTTATCTTGCACATTAAAACAAGATAGAATGGAATATTTTGTATAAAAAAAACTATAACATTTTTTTCGTAAACTTATCAGTATTTAATATGAGTGCGTGATATGCCATCATGAATTTATCTAATTTTAACAAGAATGGAAGAGGGGAAAGGAACCAAAACAAAATATATTCGTAAGATGAATAGTTTAAAAAAAGTATTTTACATACTAAGTATATCAAGTGCCATTTACATTGGCCAAAAAGATTTATTAAATTAAATGTCATGATTAAATCTTGATATTATGATGTATTATTTGTACCTTGACGTATCTTAAAGCATAAAATTGGACTACGTTTCTAATTAACATACATATATGTATTTTTAATAAATTATAAACATTTTTCTTTTCTAAAGCAAAATTTTAGGTTTCCACGACTTCTGAACCACTGATAAAAATATTTTTTCAATGTAAAATATTTATAAAACATATTAATTTAAAAGAAATAAAATGAATTTGTATGTAATAAATGAACATAAATTATAATCATTTTTCACAATATTAAATTCGACAATTGAGTTTCACAATGTTTAAATTAATATCTTAGCTAAATATGTCTGTATGCTCTCCCAAAAATGCTGATACCAGAAATTTTATCATGGTATTTTTACTACGTTTTTATTAACTTGGTTTCTTGTTTGTCCGGTACAAATCTTGCAATCGATTTTTAACTAACTTCCCGAGTAGCTAGACATTTGAAACTTTTAGAATAGCTCAGAACACGATGACAATGCATTATTTTAATACTTTTAGCCATGTTTCAGCAGAATTTAATTAGTTTTCAGCAAATTTTGATATATTGAAAGATAGTTCGGGAAAAATCCGCAAGTTATTTTATTTGTTTTGACATATCCATATTTACCTACACTCTTCATTTTGACGGGTTTCAAATTTATAATTTATGACAGAAAATTTAAAAACGTAGTACATATATAAAAAGTTCTTTTTTTTCTTGTAATTATTAATTATTTCTAAAATAAATCCTTTATTTCATCTAGCTTTCAGCTTTCCTTTTTTTTATTTAAAAACATACAATACCTACAAATAAAACGGTTTATTAATTTGTGGCAATTATTAGTTTTATTTATTTGTGCTTTTGAGCTTACCGAATGTAACTGAAGCATTGTGATCATTCCGAAGAACGAAGTGTATTTGTCTCCAAATTCAAAATTTTCCTAGACAGAAATCCTTTTCAGAATGTCTGTCTGTCAGTCTGTATAGACACTTCTTTTGCGAATCGCTATATCATAAAAACTAGTTGTCCGATTATTATGAAATTGGGGAGTTACGTCTTCCATATTAATTCAACCTTAGGCATACGTTTAATACTGAATTAACAAATGTGACCTCGCGAAACTCTTTAACGATCTAAACAACCCCACTTTCAATTCCTAGTACCCACATTTTTATTTTTATTTTTTTTGCTCACACCGTATGTTTTTTTAATAGCTATACATTTTAAAATCATTAACTTTAAATCTATGTTTCATCACATTATGTTATACCCATGAGACCATCGAGCTATTGTAGATGGCGATGCTATGTGGAAACTAACTGTATGTGGATTTTTTATACTTATTTGTTCTTTACTTTAAACAAAGAATAAATTATCACTTTAAAGCAATAAATTTCTATCACCATAGCTCTTTGTTACAAGATATTTAACTCTGCTTTAGTGTTTTATTTTATATCATGAGTCACAGTAATCCTTTACTTTTATTAGAAATTCAAGATGAAAAAAGGAAGATTTTGTCAAAGCATTAATATTTAAGCGTTTGAATCTATTGATTTGCCTTTCTTTCTATCTCTCTTTTTTAAGAGTTTTATATATAAAAAAAAAAAAATCCTATTGACAAGATCTACATCATTTCACTTTTAAAATAGAGTGTTTTTTTTTCTTTTTAATTTTATGAATTTAAATATTTTAGTTGAACTAATCAGAAATAAGAAAAATGGATCTCTTTTTTCCTCTTCTTAATCTGGACATTTCTATCTAGAAAAAAAAATAATAAAAAAAGAATGTCAGGTAGATAGAATACTTTAAGAATTTCTTTACCTTGCTCAATTTTTTCCTTCTTATATACTAGTGTCACAGTAGAAAGAGAGCCAAGAAGAGAAATTCCTTATCTTATTGTGTTGACTCTAGGAGGAAATCAGGGGGTTTGGCGAAGAGAGACTTTGAATCAAACTGGAGAGGATGAAGGGAGGAAAGGGGTAGAATAGGGAACAGAAGGCAATGCAAACTGTTCGATATCAATAAAGTCCAGTAAAGTCCTGGGGAAGAGGATATTTATAAAGGGGGAAAAAAGTTATAGTTAATATTTAGGGAGGATATTCTGAAATTTTTGAACTCTTCTTATGCTCCTTTTAATTTTTCACTTTTTACTACATACTTCCTTTTTGCCCTGCCCTTAGACACAAATAACATAAATGTTTGTGTAAACATTGAGTTCGATCAAAATGTCCCAGTGTGTACTAGGTAAAAGGTACAGTCTCTATTTTAATCTGGTATGTATTTTCGTGACTCTTTTTACTTCCATGAAAATGGAAGCACTGGTGATACCCTGCAAAACGTGATTCCGAGATCTCTGAGATGGAGGGGTCTTGGAAACCCAGGAATGCCATTAAAATCCATGTCAAATACATATATGTCTGTGCGTACGTACGTTCGTTCGGAACTTTAAACCTTTATAACATCGCTTCAAGACATCATATTGAGATGCAGTTTGCGGCAATTTTAGAACTTTTGTCGGAAAACCCGATGGCGCCTGAACATCGTACGTCACGACGTTTCGAAGCTACAGTCACTTAAGCACGAAATCAGTCTGCCGAAGATAACTTCAGTAGGCTTTATTTGATTTCAATTTTCTTTGAGGTATACATGAGTCCTTTATAGTAGATTGTACATATAATTTTGGAGCACAATCGGACAAGCGGTTTGGGAGATATTGGCATTTTAGTGTTTTTACTTCTATGAAAATGGGTGTGAATACTGAGTTCTCTCTTGCTTTCGTATAGGCACCACTTTATTTCATGGAAGTCATGTGTGGATTTCCACACTGACACTTTTTTTTTTTTTATTTTTTTTTTTTTTTTTTTTTTTTTTTTTATTTATTTTTATATATATTGTAGATGTATATGTATGTATGTGT
>KZ652224.1:60340-79753 GCA_001010745.2 Gerris buenoi
GGGGGGGGGGGGCGGGTGGCAGCGGGGATCTGGAAAATTTTCTGTGCAGCTCGGAGGTTTAGGAGTTGGGGGGGTTTTTTTGTAGTAAGGTTAGGTAGGGAACTTTTTCAACGTTTAGTTAGTACGTCTGGGCGCTGTGAGGCGCTAGCGTCGAGCTATATTCTACCTACCCTAAAAACTCCCGGAGCATTCGTTTAAAATGAAAAAAATAAAAAACGAAAAGACCCGAGTATTTCTCAGTCTACCCGCTAGTGTCCGTGCGTGAACTTGGGTCCGCTCCGTATTTCGTATACTTATCTACAGAAAAAAACCGTATACAAATCTACATTTTTTTTACCCGGGGATACACACAATATCATCATCTGTTTACGCAACTGTATTTCTTTTTTCAACAAAAAAAACTTTTTAATAAACAAACGATCAAAATAAAAAATAAACAGTTTGTTTATTGTTTATATCCGTTGTTAAATCTACGTTTATCGTTCGATATCATTAACAAAAAATAAAACAGATGTTCGATTTAAATTGGAGACAAAATAAAATATTCGTTCTTCAGAACAATCTCATAGCTTCTATTACCTTCGGTAAGCTCGGAAGTAAAAATAATTAATGTAAAACATACCAATTATGTTGTCTTCTGTGGTCAAAGCCATTGTGATCTTGTGATGATATTGCAAAGCAACAAACATGAACATCCATAAGTGGAGAAGTCTTCATGATGTTCTTCTTGTGGTGACTTGAACATGACTAAGGAAACTTGAAGATCTATTAACTTGATATCATTATCTCAAGATCACCTGAAATATTAGAATACATTGATTAAGTAATTATAAAATGTACATTGATTAAGTGTTTTTAATAAACATCTTTTAACGTTGGAAGATGATGGTTTCTTAAAGGATGGGAAGTCAGAATATGTCTCTTAAATATGTTGAATATGTTTTTTTTGTTGAATATGTTCATCTTCTCTTCGAAGGTAGGTAGATTCTTACCCCTCTAGTTTTTTGTAAGGGGAGTAACAATCTAGAGAAGTACCATTAATTCCATATTAATAATTATCTTTTATTAGTTTTAATCTTTATTTTCTATTTTTTATTTTATATAAAAATAAATGGTCTACATAATAATTAATGTTATTTTTAACTTGAGCCCTTTAGTTGATTAAGTACTCGAACTAGAGGAATCAGGACTTATAATCCTTATCTTATCTATATAATATACTCAAAACCCTTAAATGAACCCTATTTTTTTAATAGATCATACCTTTTAAAACTAGGGCTTTAGAATAATTGGCGAACAATACCACAATGAAGGACATTTTTAATTCCAAATATATAAGTAATTATGTTATATTTTATATTTCGTAATTGATNTCCTAAAACGTCTGATAAACACTGATTTTGACCTAACTTAGTAATTAACGTTAAAGGTTTGTGTTTTTAACCATAGTTCATTACAATTGACAATTGCACTTTGTTTTACCTATTTGAATGGGTGATTTTAGTTCTAAATGTTCGTAATTACGTTAGATGTTTTTATATGTTATAAAGAACCTTTATGTTTTGTGACAGAACTTTGTGAGCAGCAAATTGTTTATGGCTTTAACTCATTTTAAATTGACTTGCTTTTGTTCTAAATTAATTTAAATTCATTAATTTGTATTCTCATGACACATCTCTGCTCTAAACACTTATTTGTACTTATTTTTTTGTTCTAAACATATGATTTCTTCTTTGCTTTTGCTCTAATGTTTAATATTTGATACATAGTGTGATTTCAACCCTAATTGTCTTTATACACTTTGGTGATAGCCCCAAATTTCATTTTTTTTTATTGTTTAGTAGTCTAGACAGAGTTAGAGGTGCTTGGTGCTACTTATTTATAGGTGGTTAGAGTTCCCTTTATAGTCTTTCTTTACTTTGGTGTTAGCCCCAAATGTCATTTTATTTATTGTTTAGCATTCTAAACAGGGTTAGAGGTGATTGGTGCTACTAGGTGGTTTCTACTAGGTCATTTTATTTATTGTTTAGCATTCTCGACAGGTTTAGAGGTGGTTGGTAGTGGTTACAGGTGATTAGAGTAACCTTTTATAGCATTCCTATACTTTGATGTTAGCTCCAAATTTAATATTATTTATTATTGTTTAGCATTCTAGACAGGGTAAGAAGTGGTTGGTGCTGGTTATAGCTGGGTAGAGTAACCTTATTAGTCTTTCTACACTTTGGTGTTAGCACCAAATGTAATTTTATTTATTGTTTAGGTAATTTTAATAATGTTCTTCTTTAGACTGTTACTCCCCTTATACATATAAAACTGAAGTGTGATATTCCTTTATCCAAAAGTGTATTGGACTGAACATGAACATCCCTTTGTCTTAATAGATATTTAGTCAAAGTTGTTAATATTAAAGTCAAATTTGTTAAAAAAAAAACATTGGGGAGAAATAATCTTGTTTGTTACTTATTATTATATTATTTGTCAATTTTTATTATTATTTCTTTTATTTTCCCTAAATATGATTGGCTCTTTCCCTTTTTACTGCATTATTCTTCGTTATTTATCTTTTATTTTAACTAATTACTTATATTGGTCATCCCTTATAATTATTAAATTTTTGTTAATCTCTTTAATGTTACAAAATGTTTATTGTACTATGGTTTTGTTTGTGTTTTTACAAAATAGTAAATTCTTTTTTTTTTGTTGTTACTGTTGTTAATGTCTACTCAGATGTTTGTTTATCACTTATAAGGTTTGTTGCTAGGTTTCGTTTCTTATCACAACGTGTGTTTTAACATTGATATTAACCTTCAAAATTGGATATTTCATCTTAACCTTTTACAAGTACGTTTATTGTTATTTTAAATGTTTGTAATACACTGATTTGTTCTTTAATTGTTCATAATTACGTTTGGTATTGTTCTTAACTTTCATTCCTACGTTTGTTTTTTTGTTCTAAAAGTTTGTAACAGACTGTTTTTGGTTACCAGCGTTCGTAATTACGTTAACAATAGCTCTTAACTTTCATACCTACGTTTGTATTTGTTCTAATAGTGTGCAATGAACTAATTTTTGTTTTAAACGTTCGTACGTTCAATATTCTTCTTTAATTTCATATCTTCGTTTGTTTTTCTTTTAAAAGATTGTTACAGACTGATTTTGGTTCTAAAGGTGCACAATTACGTTAGCTATTGTTCTTAAGTCATATGAACATTTGTTTTTGTTTTAAAAGTTTGTAACAGACGGTTTTTGGATCCCAGCGTTCGTAATTACGTTAACAATAGTTCTTAACTTTCATACCTACGTTTGTATTTGTTCTAATAGTATGCAATGGACTGATTTTTGTTTTAAACGTTTGTACTTACGTTTGATATTCTTCTTTAGTTTCATATCTCCGTTTGTTTTTCTTTTAATAGTTTGTTACAGACTGATTTTGGTTCTAAAGGTGCACAATTACGTTAGCTATTGTTCTCAACATTCATAATTACATTTGTTTTTGTTCAAAATTTTGTAATACACTGATTTTGGCACTAAACGTAATTATATCTAAGCATAATTAGTAATTACGTTAGCTATTGTCCTTAACTTCCATATCTTAGTTTGTTTTTGTTCTACTGGTTTGTAATACAGTGGTTTTAGTTCTAAACGTTCGTAGTTACGTTAAATATTGCTCTTTAATCTTAACTGCGTTTGTCCTTGTTGTCACTGGTTTAGGTGTTGTGTAATCCTCTGGTTTAGGTTTATAAACGTTCCTAATTACGTTGGATTTTTTGTTCTTAAACATATCAATACAGTTGCTTTTTGGTTGATAACGCCTGTTAGTGAATTATTGTGTTAGTTTCTGGTTTCAATACGTTTGAAAAACATTGATTTTAGTTCCTGAAACGTCTGATAAACACTGATTTTGACCTAACTTAGTAATTAACGTTAAAGGTTTGTGTTTTTAACCATAGTTCATTACAATTGACAATTGCACTTTATTTTACCTATTTGAATGGGTGATTTTAGTTCTAAATGTTCGTAATTACGTTAGATGTTTTTATATGTTATAAAGAACCTTTATGTTTTGTGACAGAACTTTGTGAGCAGCAAATTGTTTATAGCTTTAACTAATTTTAAATTGATTTGCTTTTGTTCTAAATTAATTTAAATTCATTAATTTGTTTCTCATGACACATCTCTGCTCTAAACACTTATTTGTACTTAATTTTTTGTTCTAAACATATGATTTATTCTTTGCTTTTGCTCTAATGTTTAATATTTGATACATAGTGTGATTTCAACCCTAATTGTCTTTATATACTTTAGTGATAGCCCCAAATTTAATTTTATTTATTGTTTAGTAGTCTAGACAGAGTTAGAAGTGCTTAGTTCTACTTATAGGTAGTTAGAGTTCCCTTAATAGTATTTCTAAACTTTGGTGTTAGCTCCAAATGTCATGTCAGGGTTAGAGGTGCTGGGTGCTACTTATAGGTGGTTAGAGTTCCCTTAATAGTCTTTCTTTACTTTGAAGTTAGCCCCAAATGTCATGTCAGGGTTAGAGGTGCTGGGTGCTACTTATAGGTGGTTAGAGTTCCCTTAATAGTCTTTCTTTACTTTGGTGTTAGCCCCAAATGTCATGTCAGGGTTAGAGGTGCTTGGTGCTACTTATTGGTGGTTAGAGTACCCTTAATAGTCTTTCTTTACTTTGGAGTTAGCCCCAAATGTCATGTCAGGGTTAGAGGTGCTGGGTGCTACTTATAGGTAGTTAGAGTTCCCTTAATAGTATTTCTAAACTTTGATGTTAGCCCCAAATGTCATGTCAGGGTTAGAGGTGCTGGGTGCTACTTATAGGTGGTTAGAGTTCCCTTAATAGTCTTTCTTTACTTTGGTTTTAGCCCCAAATGTCATGTCAGGGTTAGAGGTGCTAGGTAACAGGTGATTAGAGTAACCTTATTATNTTCAAAATTGGATATTTCATCTTAACCTTTTACAAGTACGTTTATTGTTATTTTAAATGTTTGTAATACACTGATTTGTTCTTTAATTGTTCATATTTACTTTTGGTATTGTTCTTAACTTTCATTCCTACGTTTGTTTTTTTGTTCTAAAAGTTTGTAACAGACTGTTTTTGGTTACCAGCGTTCGTAATTACGTTAACAATAGCTCTTAACTTTCATACCTACGTTTGTATTTGTTCTAATAGTGTGCAATGAACTAATTTTTGTTTTAAACGTTCGTACGTTCAATATTCTTCTTTAATTTCATATCTTCGTTTGTTTTTCTTTTAAAAGATTGTTACAGACTGATTTTGGTTCTAAAGGTGCACAATTACGTTAGCTATTGTTCTTAAGTCATATGAACATTTGTTTTTGTTTTAAAAGTTTGTAACAGACGGTTTTTGGATCCCAGCGTTACGTTAGCTATTGTCCTTAACTTTCATATCTTAGTTTATTTTTGTTCTACTGGTTTGTAATACAGTGGTTTTAGTTCTAAACGTTCGTAGTTACGTTAAATGTTAAATATTGCTCTTTAATCTTAACTGCGTTTGCCCTTGTTTTCACTGGTTTAGGTGTTGTGTAATCCACTGGTTTAGGTTTATAAACGTTCCTAATTACGTTGGATTTTTTGTTCTTAAACATATCAATACAGTTGCTTTTTGGTTGATAACGCCTGTTAGTGAATTATTGTGTTAGTTTTTGGTTTCAATACGTTTGAAAAACATTGATTTTAGTTCCTAAAACGTCTGATAAACACTGATTTTGACCTAACTTAGTAATTAACGTTAAAGGTTTGTGTTTTTAACCATAGTTCATTACAATTGACAATTGCACTTTGTTTTACCTATTTGAATGGGTGATTTTAGTTCTAAATGTTCGTAATTACGTTAGACGTTTTTATATGTTATAAAGAACCTTTATGTTTTGTGACAGAACTTTGTGAGCAGCAAATTGTTTATGGCTTTAACTCATTTTAAATTGATTTGCTTTTGTTCTAAATTAATTTAAATTCATTAATTTGTATTCTCATGACACATCTCTGCTCTAAACACTTATTTGTACTTATTTTTTTGTTCTAAACATATGATTTCTTCTTTGCTTTTGCTCTAATGTTTAATATTTGATACATAGTGTGATTTCAACCCTAATTGTCTTTATACACTTTGGTGATAGCCCCAAATTTCATTTTTTTTTATTGTTTAGTAGTCTAGACAGAGTTAGAGGTGCTTGGTGCTACTTATTTATAGGTGGTTAGAGTTCCCTTTATAGTCTTTCTTTACTTTGGTGTTAGCCCCAAATGTCATTTTATTTATTGTTTAGCATTCTAAACAGGGTTAGAGGTGATTGGTGCTACTAGGTGGTTTCTACTAGGTCATTTTATTTATTGTTTAGCATTCTCGACAGGTTTAGAGGTGGTTGGTAGTGGTTACAGGTGATTAGAGTAACCTTTTATAGCATTCCTATACTTTGATGTTAGCTCCAAATTTAATTTTATTTATTATTGTTTAGCATTCTAGACAGGGTAAGAAGTGGTTGGTGCTGGTTATAGCTGGGTAGAGTAACCTTATTAGTCTTTCTACACTTTGGTGTTAGCACCAAATGTAATTTTATTATTGTTTAGCCTTCTAGAACGAAATAACGAACGAATAGAGGGTTCTGTTTCCATGTCTATGTACACAGGAAAGTTTGCTAACTAAATAATTAATAACTATTAAGACTAAGGGATATTTAGTCCAATGTACAAAGGGATACCACACTTCTGTATTTAAAGGGTGATAATATCCCTTTGTCGTAGTCTCGATCGCACCGTTTTATTCAGTTCAGCCTATACTTTTGTTTAATTAACTTTTTAATGCATAAGCCGATTTAAACCCTTTTAAATACTTTGGTTTTTAGCCCTGTCTATTTTAACATTTTAAGTGTTCATCTATACACTGGATTTTCGCTTTGAACGTTTTATATTACGTTGTATGTAAATTAATTAAGTTTTTAAGCTATTTACCGTTTATTAAACCACATGCATGTTTATTTAACCAAAACAGTTGTTGTAAACAAACTTATTTAAAGAGCAAACGTGAAACGAATATTTTTCTTGGAAAATAATGAAGAGTTTAAAAGCTTATATAGAGGTCCTATATGAGTCATGAGCCCCCAGGATGGTTTTTTACGTCTTAATTCGTGGAACATAATGTTAAAATGCAGGTGTTTAGATTCTATACCTCGATTCTTTCCCTAACCTGTCTTCTAACATAACAGTTAATTATAATTATTATTTGTCAAGAGTAAATAATGTGAGTGCTTAGTTCTTTCTTATACATTTTTAATGATGCACATTATATTAGTATATGTATATAAATTGTTTAGAGATTTTAGTTGGAATTGGTTTAGATTTCGTTTTAATTCAAATTTCTTTTTTAAATTTTCAAAGGAATATAAATAATGTATTCCTTAAAATAATAGTAACCTTTAGGTCACTAAAATTCTTTAAATTTCTATCTTAATAGATAAAATACATGTAATAAACAAACCCCTAGTTACCTATTGCCTCCAGACAACAATGTTCAATTTTTAGTCTATCATTTTCCATAGTGTTTATTCCTCTTGACTCTAGACCAGTGATGGCAAACCTATGACACGAGTCAATGGTGACTCGCGGTCATTGGTGGTGGTCAATGCCATGATGTTTTGGATGATGTTCAAAATGTTTCCCTTTACGAACTTTTGTGGGAGCTTATTTTCCGTAAAATCAAAATATGCTATCAAAAATATACTCTACAATTTGAAACTTTGAAGTTGAGTGACCTGAGGGCAAAGTGGGTTGCCCCAAGTGCGACAAAACACAACTAACAACAAACTTCCCTTTACATGATACGGATCCCCCAAGTTTCATTAATTTACCTCAAACCGTTCAAAAGTTAAGAAGGGGGGGGGGGACTTTTGGACCACCCTGTATAAAGCATGGGTTCTGTGAGAGCCCAATCCCCTGATCTGTATCATTCTTTGTCCCTGATGATCACATGAAGTAGATGTGTTCTGTGAGCAGCCGATCCTCGATCTATGTTATTCTTTGACACGGATGATAACCTTATTAAAGATAAAAATTTCTTTTCTTTTAAAGAAAAGTATAAATTATTGACATAAAGTAGAGACAATTTGCATTATTCCTGTAAGAAGCATCTCTAACTCTAAAATTGCTATGTTGATGGACGTTTAAACAGAAATAAAATTAGCATTTGTTAGTTTTAAAAACTTATCTTAAAGTCATCACCTGCTGAAGTCCCAAGAGAAGACCTTATAATGGTTCTGCATCTCAAGTATATCGAGCCACCTGGCCCCAAAGTCACTAATTTCACCCATGACCATTTATAGGATTGCACTTCTTTTTTTTTATGAGAGTCACCATCTGCTTAAACTGACTATGTTAATGTGACCTGTTAGTATATCATGTGTTGAATTCGTTGCATGTTGTATATTATGATGACCATCTGTTTCTATTGACCAAACTATATAAATCGAGTGTTGAATTGCACGCTGTATAGTGAGTAAACCAAATGTATCGTGCCAAACTTATCCTGCCAATTGCCAAACTTATCCTGCCAATTGCCAAACTTATCCTGCCAATTGCCAAACTTATCCTGCCAATTGCCAAACGTATCCTGCCAATTGCCAAACTTATCCTGCCAAAATTCCAAGGCTTGATTCTTTTGCTTAAATAGCAAACATTATCGCGTGTCATTTTCTGAACCGGACTCTTTTTCTGAAAGTAACTTCATTCTACAAAGCTGTGGTTACTTTTGGTCGTCTTCAGTGTTGGTAAGACAAGATGAAATTTGTAAACGAAAGAATCAGTGTAGGAATTGAAACAGATGTTTCAATATGAATCAACTCAGCACCTGACTTAAAAATTTCAATTTTCTCATCGCCACTGATAATGATGAATCATCATTATAATTTGATGATTGATGATTACCTCTAGTCTAGAGGTTGGAAACTGGCTTAGTTTAACAAAATACCTTTTAGTTAAGAGATGCATTTATTGCTTCCGAGCTTACCGAAGGCAACGGAAGCTATGATCAGTCTGAAGTTCAAAACATTTTTATATCCGACTATCGATATCTCTAGACTGTTACTCCCCTTATAGAGAAAACAGAAGGGAATAACAATCAAAATAAATATTCTTCTTAAATATTCTTCTTTATACTGTTACTATCCTTATAGAGAGAGGAGAGTAACAATATAAAGAAGGTGTACCCAATGTTCTTTTTTAGACTGTTACTACCCTTATAAAAACAGAAGTTTGATATTCCTTTGTCCCAAAGTACATTAGACTAAACATTTCTTTGTCTTAATAGTTATTTAGTCAGTCATTTATATTCTAAAACAACATAGTCGAGTAGCAATCTAAAAGAAGTACCTTACTAAGAATATGTAAAAGCTATGTTGCTTTAGTTATATCTATAATATCGAGAATAATTGAAACTTTTAAAAGTTTTACACCAAATGCAAGGAAAATTCAAAAAATGTATAAGATGAGTATCGATTGACAACACTGGANGGGGGGGGGGGGGGGAGCAAACGAGAGTCTGCTTTTAACCACTATGTCAGTTGGTCCAACCAAACAAAAACAAAAAATCCTTATACTCCATCCCTCTACGTAAAGATAACATTTTAAAGTTGTTGTAACCGCAAGATAATTAAAGTTTTAAAATTATTTCTAAAAAATTACTCCACGATAATTAAACGTACTCGTAAAAGCTTTATAAAATTTGGACTTAATTAATATTTTATAATATGCATTATAATAGATAAGGATAATTATAACAAAATAGAGATAAAAATTATTACATTTTTTTAAATGAATTATTTATACTTTTTACTTTCTCATATACGTATTTTATATAAAGTGAAAATATTGTGATGGCGCGAAAATTTAATTTTGAGATTTTACTGGATTTACACGTTTTGAGGTCCTTTGAGTCCAAAAAAAATGTGGTTTTTAAATATTTCGGTTGTTCTTCGGTAGTATGTGTAAACGTGGATCCTAAACTACTTGGCCGATTTTGACAAAATTTAGCATATATGTTCAGAAAAATCATACCCCTTAAGACGAAATTGATAAATGAATTTTCGTTCCAAATTTGAGGGTGCTACCCTCCAAAACCACATCTCGAAAACGGTTTTGATGATTTTGAATTACAAAATGCTTAAATTTAGTCCATTTATCTTATAAGTTGTATTTCCTGAAAAATCTAGTGTCTGAGAAAATAGGTTTAAACGTGGACGATGAGAGGTAAAGGGTTCGATTCCCAGCAGGAAATAAGTTATTTTTGTGATAAGTTATTTTTGGTAACATATTTAATAATAATTAAATGTAACTATTAACACTTAATACAACTAATAAATGGTGAAAAAAACTAGACTAAGTAAAGATAAATTAAAGATTAAATTAAGGATTTAAATTTAGTAGGTATTACTAGGTATGTAATGATAAAAGTTTTGTTTGGAATTTGTCAGTAAGACTTGCTACTTCTTTAGACTGCTACTCCTCTTTGATTTTTAAGGATATAAACGACTTAGACTGAATAACTATTATGACAAAGGGATGTTCAGTTTAATGTACTTTGGGACAAAGGAATATCAAACTTCTTTCTTTAATAAGGGTAGTAACAGTCTAAAGAAGGACATTCTGTACACCTTCTTTAGATTGTCACTCTCCTCGGTTTTTTTTTATAAGGGGAGTAACAATCTAAAGAAATGCCCTAAGATTTTTACTTTTTATCAAACAACGCACTTCTATTGTATTTTATTATGTAAAAGTTAAAAGAAGAATAATGATACAGTGTATTATAATATGTTATTTTCGATTTTTATTATTGGAAGTTGAGAGATTCAACCTTGCTAGAGCATTTACCCTGGTCGGTCCAAGGTAAAACTGGCCAAGTTCAGAGTCAGTGACGAGGTTAAGTTATACCTTTCTCTCTGATATAAAGACAAATAAAACAATTATTATATAACATGCGGTTAGACTTAGTTAGACAAGTTAGTAGCAGTAATTTGGTCTCTTTTTAAATCATTTTTTTTTATACATAACTATACTTTAAATACTTAATTATAATTTTAACTACGTACAAAGAAAAAAAATTATATAGATTTTTATATAATTTTAGACTGGGTACTAAACAAATGATTCTTTCGTACTTAGATTGTTATACTACCCCATGTTTTTTTAGGATATTAATTGATATAATTATGTATTCATATATTCCTTTTTCTAAATAACTTTAGTCCAATGTACTTGGACTCTCTTCGATGATTGATACTCCCCTTATGTTTTATTAGAATATAAATGACTCTGACTAACTATTAAGACAAAGTAATGTTTAGTCCAATGTACTTTTATTAGGGGACAAACTGTCTAAAGAAGAACATTTCGTACACCTTCTTTAGATTGTTACTCCCTTCTGATTTTTTTATAAGGGCGGTAACAGCCTAAATAAGATTATTCCCTACACCTTCTTTAGATTGATACTCCCTTCAAATTTTTATAAGGGTAGAAACAGTCTAAAGAAGATTATTCACTACACCTTCTTTAGATTGATACTCCCTTCTAATTTTATATAAGGGTAGTTACAGTCTAAATAAGATTATTCCCTACACCTTCTTTAAATTTTTACTCCTATCTTATTTTTATAGAGGCAGTATCAGTCTAAAGAAGAACATTTTATACACCTTTAGATTGTTACAAGGGTAGTAACAGTCTAAAGATGATTACTCCGTGCACCTTCTTTAGATTGTTACTCCCTTTGATTTTTTTATTAGGGCAGTTACAGTCTACAGATGATTATTCTGTACACCTATTATTATTGCAGATTATTTGGATTATTTTGGCAGTTCATTTATTTGCCAAGTTAGCCAAATATGTCGGTATCCTTGAAAATAATTTGCATTGCTTAAATTTAAAACCAATATACAAGCATACACTTCTACATCGCTTTATTTTTTTTTTGCATTCACTTTATATGAACATTTTGTCGTAATATGTACGACCAATTTCATTTATCCTTCGCCAGCATATTGGCATTTTAACCCTTTTTTTTAGCTCCGACAGTCCAAACACAAAAACAAGCTTTGCTAGTTACATAAAGACATACTGACATACATACTAATGAACTATTAATATAAAATAATTAATTCAACTACCACTTATAAAACGATGTCTGTCTTTTTAATACAATCTAATTATAATTTTCACTTAATAAAAGTAAAAAAAATGTTTTATTTAATACATATGTTTACATAAAAAAAATATACATATGTAAAAAATGAAAACATAAACTATTTCTTATGATGCCATTTACTTCATATGTAATGAATAACTAAGTTATAACCAGATAAGTATAGAGGGGTAACAGCTATTTTACATAAAATTGCCTCCCACTTATATTTTAATAGTATTATTAATTGAAGACACCTGTACTTTTTAAAAAAAAAACAAAAAAAAAAAACATAATTTTCTTTTCCGATGATTCTTCCACTATTTTTTATGAATGAAAGGGTTTAATTAAAAAAAATAAATATATACCATGATTAATTAATAATGTGGAAATTGAATTTTATTAATGAATTAATAATGAACATGAATTATTGACTTCCTTTACATATGTTTGTTTGTAGTTTTTTAATTAATGGAAATTTCCGTTTCCTTTACATTAATAAGATCATATGCCATTCATTATACGCATATTTACTCTAGTTTTTTTTTTTTATTTGTTGTCTTTGTTTTTTACTTTCTCGTGTAAAAGAGAAAGTATTTTGATGGCGCGAAAATACAATTTTGAAATTCTAATGAATTTACACGTTTTGAGATCCCCTGAGTCCAAAAAAAATGTTTTTTAAAAAATGTCTGTCATCTGTGTGGAGGTGCGGGGAGACTAAACTAATGGACCGATTTTGACGATATTTGGCATACATGTTCAAAAAAATCATACACCTCTAATCGAAATATTAAAATAAATGTTAGCTTTAAATTTAGGGGGTGTTACCCACCAAAAACTGAAACAATTTGAGAACAAAATCATTTCTCGAAAACGGTTCTGACTATTTTGATTAAAGAAATTCTTAAATGTATTCAATTTAAATTCGAATCTAATGATATAAGCCGTTTTCCCGGGTAAAAATCTATAAATATTAGGGTATTTCTTTAGATTGTTACTCCCCTATGATTTTTAAGAATGTAAATGACTAACTAAATATCAATTGGGACAAAGGTAAACACCCCTTTATTTTTGATTAACGGGGTCCTAACTGTATTAATATTTGAAATATTGCGGTACTTCTTTAGATTGTTACTCCCCTATGTTTTGTTTAGAATATAAACTGATTAAATAACTATATTAAGAAAAAGGGAATGTTTAGTCCAATGTACTTTGGGACAAAGGAATATTACACTTCTGTTTTTATAAGAGGAGTAAGTAGTCTAACGAAGTACCTAATCATCCATTAATCACAGAAAAATATGTTTAAAAATGATAATAATGGAATAACGATTTTTCTAAGATTAAAGAAGGACGAAAAGGATGATAAAAACTGCCTCCGTGAGTGGCAATTGAACCATGAATGTTATAATCTGTTTTTGTTAATTATTTATCCACTTAAATTAAATATAGTGTTAAGGCAAAATGCAATATATTTTTTTCTAAATATATCGACAAAGATTGCTTTTAAAGATGATCGTTAAAAATCTCATTAATATAAATTTTTACTCACCCATACAAATTCCAGAAAACATAAAAGAACATTGATCAAACAAACATATAATATAGTACAATCTCATTCGTAATTAAAAATACGATTAAATATTTTTTAGCTGATTTAGCAGATGTTATGGTAGTAATGTAGTAATAGTCTGCTAGTGAACTAATTATTATCGACTGATAATAATATGCTAATGCAATATATTATATTAATTGATACACGTATGATATGTTTGTAGATATGTATTTAATTTAATATTTAAAAAAAAAAAAAAAAAAATGGGATAATTTATTTTCTTTTTGCCGTTGTAGTCAACCTTTTCTATAATTTGGGTTCTTATAAGGATATTAGCTACTTTTTTTCTTATATTTTTTTTTTTTTTTGCATAGCCTACTTTTCATTCCCTATTGGTCTATTTTAATATGGTATTCATTACTTTTTTCGTTTAAAGTCAACCTTTTCTATAATTTGGGTTCTTATAAAGACTTATAGCTACTGTATCTCCCATAGCCCACTTCTTATTCCCTATGGTCCTATGGTCCTATTGGTCTGTTTTAATTGGATTTCATTTCTTTTTTCGTTTGGAGTCAACCTTTTCTATAATTTGGGTTCTTATAAAGACATTAGCTACTGTTTTTATGCATAGCCCACTTCTTATTCCCTATTGGTCTGTTTTAATGGGTTTTCATTTCTTTTTCCGTTTTGCAGTCAACCTTTTCTATAATTTGGATCTTATAAGGACATTAGCTATTGTTTTTCCCTTAGCCCACTTCTTATTCCCTATTGGTCTATTTTAAAGGGATTTTTATTTCTTTTTTCGTTTGCAGTCAAACTTTTCTATCATTTGGGTTCTTATATAAGGACATTAACTACTGTTTTTTGCATAGACCTCTTCTTATTCCTAAATGGTCTTTCTTGGTGTCTGTGATTATTTAGTTGTAACTTTATTTATATTTTATTCATTGTAAAAACTGTATAAAGTAAACATACCCACGGCTTTATTACCCAAACGTACCAAATTTATATGTTTACGTTTCGTTACGTTTAAAAAAGGAATTTGTTATAGGATTTTCGAAAAATCAGGTGTTATTTGAAAGGGGGTGTTTACCTATCGGATATAGAATTTTCTACCTTCCTAGTTAAAGGGGATTTCTCCAGATATTTTTTTGTTTCTTTCCTAAGAGGGTTCTTCTTTAGATTGTCACTCCCCTCTGTTTTTCTTTTAATGGGGAGTAATAATCTAAAGAAGTTCTCTAAGTACTGTACATTTATGCCAATCGGTCAGCGGTGAGTATCTAAATGACGAAAATTTGAGTTCATGTATCTTATGAACTAAAATAGGTCGTGAAATTTAAATTTTTAAGTTCTCTTTACAAAAAACTTTAGATGAAAATTAGTATTAGGTTTAATGACAACTTCTGCACCAAGATATTGATGGAGGGATCTCTATAAAGTACCTTGAGTTGCTTCCAGAAAGAAGGATGCTTGCGACTGTGCTTGCTCGATGCTGTAAGTGCCTAGACCAAAATTTTAGTTCATGTATCTTTGAAACTTGAAGAGGTAGAATCGTGAAACTTAAAGGTTTAGTTTTTTTTGCAATGTGCTCTTGATAAAAAAAAGTTTTAGGATTCTTAGCAAGACCAGCATCAAGATGAAGATGATAGGGTCTAAAGTACCCTGAGTTACATCTAGAAAAGTGTGCTGCCTGTGCTTGCTCGAATGAGAGGCACTTCTGTGCCTTCCAGATTTATTGATAAGATGAAAAGGGCAGGCTTTAAAGTTTATTATAGGACAGATAGACATCTTCTATCAGATAAACTGGTGATAAATTGGTGAGGAATGTAAAATGTGTTTTAAGTATCTGTGGATTAAAACCACTAACGTAATCATTTGGACCGTTTTACCAGAGGAAAATTATATTTAGATTTATCCCAAACAAGATTATCATATATTTTTAAAATTATTATTTTTCTTCCTAACTTATTTTCGTTCAAAAGAACGGAAATTTTTGATGTCTCCGATTTCAAAAATTGCATTTAAACTTCAGAATCTTTTAGCTAAAAGTATATTGTAAATTGTAACTATTAATTAGAATGCACGCTGAATACTTAATCTTTTTACAAAAAACCCAATTTTTTTTCATAATCGGAAGGGTTCTATACAAATATAATGTATAGTAAAAGATAAAGCATTAGGCAGCCAACCTTTTCTTTTCAATTTGCTTACAATTGCTTCCGAGCTTACCGAAGGTAACGAAAGCTATACGATTGTTCTAAAGAGCGAACATTTTTTTATGTCTCCGATTTCAAAAATTCCAAGTCAGAAATCCGTTTCAGACATTAGGGAACTTTCTTGGTTGCCGTGCGTGTATCTGTCACTCAATTTTTGCGAATCAACATACCTTAAAAAACGCTCGTCTGATTTAAATGAAATTAGGATGGTAGGTCATAATTTGCCCATTGTTGGTTCCAAATAAGTTTCGACCTTTTGTGCTCATTTGTTTCTCTTTAACATACGCACAAATAAACATTTATTTACACCCATATCTCATCTAAAAATNTTACTCTAAGTAGCCCCGGGTTCGATCCCAGCTTATGGCACATCAATTTTTAACGTTATAAATCATTTAGAGGTGAGTCGTTGTTGGGACACTACTCGATTCTATAAAAGATTTTTGGCTTAGAGGCTTTAAGCATATCTAGAAGTAGGTATTGGCTAAGAAAGACTTACTAAGTTAGTTACGATTTTATTAGCTTGGTTTCTTGTTTGTTTGTCCAATACATATCTTGCAATCGATTTTTAACTAACTTCCCGAGTAGCTAGAGATTTGAAACTTTTAGAATAGCTCAGAACTCCATGACAATGCATTATTTTAATACTTTTAGCCATCTTTCAGCAGAATTTAATTCGTTTTCAGCAAATTTTGCTGTATGGAAGTAAGTTCGGAAAAAAATCCGCAAGTTATTTTATTTGTTTTGACATGAGNAGCCCCAAATTAATTTCCACCATCTGCGCTCTTTTAATTTTGCTTAATTAATACTATAATTGGTGTAAAACAAAACAACAATTTTGACAGATTTAAAAAACGGAGGGAAAGTTAAATAAATTTCATAAAATTTCTTAAAATCATTAAAGCATACGAAATAGGACACGAGGAAGCTATGTGTCACGCTAATTATTTTTTGGCAGGCTATTTTTCCTTGCTTTTTACACCCTTACTATAAATACATTTTTCCTCCAGAAAGGAGGAAACATTAACTTTCCACCCTAGTTTATCGGGAGGAAAGGATCCCATTACAGCCTAGTTGTGAAAATCGTGGCGGAAAGTAGAAATCGTGGCGGANAAAAGAACGGAAATTTTTGATGTCTCCGATTTCAAAAATTGCATTTAAACTTCAGAATCTTTTAGCTAAAAGTATATTGTAAATTGTAACTATTAATTAGAATGCACGCTGAATACTTAATCTTTTTACAAAAAACCCAATTTTTTTTTTCATAATCGGAAGGGTTCTATACAAATATAATGTATAGTAAAAGATAAAGCATTAGGCATCCAACCTTTTCTTTTCAATTTGCTTACAATTGCTTCCGAGCTTACCGAAGGTAACGAAAGCTATACGATTGTTCTAAAGAGCGAACATTTTTTTATGTCTCCGATTTCAAAAATTCCAAGTCAGAAATCCGTTTCAGACATTAGGGAACTTTCTTGGTTGCCGTGCGTGTATCTGTCACTCAATTTTTGCGAATCAACATACCTTAAAAAACGCTCGTCTGATTTTAATGAAATTAGGATGGTAGGTCATAATTTGCCCATTGTTGGTTCCAAATAAGTTTCGACCTTTTGTGCTCATTTGTTTCTCTTTAACATACGCACAAATAAACATTTATTTACACCCATATCTCATCTAAAAATACTCGGCTGATTTTTATGAAATTTGGATGGTTTGTCGAATATAGCCCCAAATTAATTTCCACCATCTGCGCTCTTTAAATTTTGCTTAATTAATACTTTAATTGGTGTAAAACAAAACAACAATTATGACAGATTTAAAAAACGGAGGGAAAGTTAAATAAATTTCATAAAATTTCTTAAAATCATTAAAGGATACGAAATAGGACACGAGGAAGCTATGTGTCACGCTAATTATTTTTTGGCAGGCTATTTTTCCTTGCTTTTTACACCCTTACTATAAATACACTAGCCGTTAGGCCCGCGGTAACGGGCAAAATAATATATATGGTTGAGAAAAAGAGCTGAGAGATAATTAGTTATAATTAAAATAGATATTTAAAGAGATATTTACTGTTTAAATAGNTGATTTAAATTAAAAATGTTTATTAAGTTTAACACATAACACATTCCACAGTTAAAAAAAATTTTTTATCAAAGTTACCTATAGCATTAATTAAGTAATAACTTAATTGATTATCAACTTTAAATCAAATGCTAGTATTGTGGGTATCGAGTACCTTTTTTTTTCTTTTTTTTAAAGTCGAATTTAAGTCTAAATTTGGAGTGCCTTGCATTTACTCGTAAATATTAAAGACGTGTGTGTTTTTTTAAAGAAATAGTTGATGTGGAAGTTTTTTTTTCTGATCAATTGATTATTTAAGAGGAGGGTGGATGGTAGAAGGTCCCACTAGATGACTCCAGTGCGTATAAATAGATTTCGCACTCGTTACGAACCCAGTCTGCAAACATCTGCTTGTTCAAAGTGTCTCTCTTAAGTTATTTTAACAGTCTCTAGGCATATAAATACAGTTAGAGTACTTATTAAAACGAAAAAATAAAATAGAGTAAAAATGCGTCATGATGCGTGTTGATAAGGCTTTATTACAAAAACTGAAATAAGTTAACCTAAAATTTAAAAACACTCGTTGTATATAAACCTAGCGGCAAAAATATGAACTANTATTTAGTTAGTCATTTACATTCTTAAAAATCATAGGGGAGTAACAATCTAAAGAAATACCCTAATATTTATAGATTTTTACCCGGGAAAACGGCTTATATCATTAGATTCGAGTTTAAATTGAGTACATTTAAGAATTTCTTTAATCAAAATAGTAAGAACCGTTTTCGAGAAATGATTTTGTTTTCAAATTGTTTCAGAGTTTTTGGTGGGTAGCACCCCCTAAATTTAAAGCTAACATTCATTTTAATATTTCGATTAGAGGTGTATGATTTTTTTGAACATGTATGCCAAATATCGTCAAAATCGGTTCATTAGTTTAGTCTCCACGCACCTCCACACAGACGACAGACATTTTTTAAAAAACATTTTTTCTTGAAGAAGGTGTATGGGATGTTTTTCTTTAAACTGTTACTCCTCTTATAAAAACTGAAGTATAAAATTCCTTTGTCTAAAAGTACATTGGAATAAACATACCTTTTTTCTTTATAGTTATTAAGTCTAAGTCATTTATATTCTAAAACAACACAGGGGAGTAACAATCCAAAGGAGAATACCAAGATTTTGATGGATTTACAAGTTTTAATTCCATTGAGTTCAAAAAAGTGGTTTTTAAAAAATATCTATCTGTCGTCAGTGCGGATGCGTGGAGCCTGAAGTAGTGGACAGATTTTTGACGAAATTCGGTGGAAAAATCATTACCCGAGGCCAAATTAAGAAATGAATTTCAGCTCTAAGTTGAGGGGGACACCCCCCCCCCCCCAAACTGT
>KZ652224.1:95800-106331 GCA_001010745.2 Gerris buenoi
TTTCGTAGGTACATTTAAATATTATTGAACATCTTATCAAATAATAATAATAATATTATATTATTATTATTATTATCAAAATCTATCAATCAAAATAACTTCTCCTCGGCAAGGAATCAAACTCCGTCCGCGTTTTAAGCTTTTTCTCAGGAACTAGATTTTTCCCGGGAAAACGGAGTATATCGTTAGATTCTTATTTAATTGGATTGCATTTTAGAATTTGTTTAATAAAAACCGTCGGAACGGTTTTCAAAAAATAAGTTTCTGAGAAATGAGTTTTTGGAGGTACCTAGATCGATTTTGCCTCGGGGTATGATTTTTCAAAACTTGAACGCCAAATTCCGTCATAATCGACCCAGTAGTTTAGGCCCCTCGTCTGCCTAGACGACAGTCATAAACACATCTTTAAAATACATGGGCAATGGACATGGACATTTTTTAAAATCCACTTTTTTAGACTCAAAACTTGTAAATCCATCAAAATCTCAAATTCGAATTTTCGCACCATTACAATACTTTCTCTTTTATGAGAAAGTAAAAATATTTGATCGGATTTTCAGTTTGGGTGTCACAAAGACCGGTTTAAACCGTTCAGACATTCTATTTCTCATTATTTCATTGTATCTATTCATCTTCGAATAAATTTCACATTTATTTATTTATTTTTTTAATAGATTAATATTAATTTGTATTTTTTTATTTCAGGTGAGTTTCTTTTCCAAATCAATAAAGGGATTTTGTCAAGGTATTTTATTTGATTTATAAATTGTTTGGTTGTGGTTCATTTTAATTTAACAGAGAGTGCAACTCTTTAGACAAAAGATCTGTTAAAACCTTTTTTAATATTTAATTAAGTTCTTTATTGTCTTAGGTTCTAAAATTGAGAGTTCCTTCAGCCATTGAAAAGTAACATGGATTAATGGGGGATTTTTTTTAAAAAACCATTTAAATGGATTTTAATGGCTCTTACTATGTTTGTATAGAAGAGTGTCTGAATAAGGCCGCTTTAGAACAGTCGAAACCGGTCAATTGTTTATTACAATTTTGTTGTTTATTACAATTGTTTGTTTATTGAATTGCACCTTTTTCATTATGTTTACATATTTTTTTGTAACACTAATTATAAGGTATTTCTTCAGATTGTTACTCCCTTGTGTTTTTTTTAGAATATAAATGACTGACTTAAAAGTATACTATTAAGACAAAGGGAAATTTTTGTCCAATGTTCTGTAGGACAAAGGAATATCACATTTCTGTATTTATAAGAGGAGTAACTGTCTAAATAAACTATTAAGATAAAGGGATGTTTAGTCCAATGTACTTTGTGACAAAGGAATATCACACTTCTTTATTTATAAGAGGAGTAACAGTCTAAATAAACTATTAAGACAAAGGAGAATTTAGTCCAATGTACTTTATGACAAAGGAATATCACACTTCTTATTTATATGGGGAGTAACAGTCTAAATAAGTACATTCCGTATACCTTCTTCAGATACCTTCTGTTACTCCACTCTGTTTTTTATAAGGGGAGTAACTACCTAAAGAAATGTCCAATGTACTTTAGGACGAAGGAATATCACACTTCTGCATTTATAAGGGGAGTAGCAGTCTAAAGAAGGGCCAATAATCATATTAAATATCGCGTGTAAAGTAAATTATTTCTCAGTTGTATAATATGCTTAAGTTATTCTGTTCATTGGGTCGAAAATATGAAGTAATGTTTTTTTTTGTTTTTTTTAATAGAATTATTTAAAAAAAACTTCCAACTTTTCTACCCTTAAGAAAAATGTATCTTTATTTCTAGTCTATGCTATCTCTAATTCTATCTGTTTTTAAAAAGATCCGCTAGAGGTCACTACTGTAAGTAATAGTTTATTCTTGTACCAATAAAGTGCTGTGCTTCTAACAGAGTTTGTTTATAAACAATAAATGTATTCAAATAAATAAATGTATTCAAGTCACTTCATAGATTAATTCTTGAAAGAGAAATGTATTAATTACTTATATTTGTGACCTCTAATATAGTTATGTAAGAAATATCTTTAGTCTATGTTTCTCTAGTCTAGAGTATGTTTATGTGTTACAAACATAGATATGCACTAAAACGTACATAGATAACATAATTTAATTAGATAATGTATCATTTCTTGATTGTAACGTTGTGCAAGTGTGATTCTTTATATGCAGATTCAGATGATACACGTTTGAATATAGTTTACTCAATGACCTTAGGCCAGGTCAGGTTCACTGCTAACTGCTATTACATGATGATAAAACTGATTACATGATCACTATGTAATTATTACATTAAATACAATTATTATAAAATTATATTGAATTACAACAAATACTAATCTATAAACAACTGTTATAGTATATTTTAAAATATGGGTTTTTTATATGTTTCATATTGGCAGTCTATTTATGAATTTTCTCTTATGATATAAGGTTGACTAAGGTTATCAATTTATGAGAAAAATAATTGTACAATAAATAGTATTATTTTTTATATCTAAATTGTATTAATGAGCAACTGAACCGTAGACTACAATTATAAAAACTAGTTGTAGACTCTCTTAATAAATTCTAATATAATTTATTTTTTNATGATTCGTTATGATAATTGAATATGGTTCCTTTCTATCATATAATTTTTCATAATTATTGAGAAGACTCGTAGTTCCTTTCTGCCATATGAATCGTTATGATAATTGAGTAGGGTTCCTTTTATTCATATAATTTGTCATAATAATTTAGTACGTTTCGTTTCTGCGCTATGATAAAATTTGTATTGTTTTTGTTTATTATATAATTCGTCAAATTAATTTAGTATTTAGGCTTATCTAATATAATTTGTCAATTTATTAGTTTATAATTGAGTATTCATATATATAAATGTAACTCAATAACATTATTCACTATTATAAGACTAAATACTATGCTTAAAAATGTCATTGTCTATTCGGATATCATGTTTAAAATAAAAACAACCAAGAGAATACGGAAGTATCTTTAAAAAATGAAGAACAAGGAAGGCGTTAAATAAAAAAAATAAAAAAAGAGATTAAAAAGATATTTGGTTAGGTTCTTTTTTTTGTTCGTCAGTTCCGGTATTTTACAGACTAACTATGGGAGAAGTATAATAGGTTTTAGTATAATGAGGTTTGAACTAAGAGAGTAGCGGGGGAGGTAGATTATGTTTGGCGTCTATGGAGGGAGATAGATTGAGTATTTAGTCGAGGACTGGTTGTTTCGTTATCCCAGCCTGGGTGCTAGTTCACTAGCAGTGTTGCCACGACCTTGGCAATATTATAAAAGCAACTGATTGAATTCATGATCATGGCCACTAGGAAATGACTGCATCCCAGGCCTCTATTACATCTAACAAAAAATATATAACCCCCTTTTTCAACGCTGCAAAAACTATAAATGGAATTATATCTGTAGACCTATTTATAGTAGAACTATACTGTTTTTTACTATACTGTTATGATTCTAAAAGCAAGAATGAATTAATATACATAATTATTATATTTATACATGCAAATTACCTATATCTAAATACTCATATTAATTGCCTAGTTTCTATCGCATTCTTTCGTCAGAATTGACCTATACCTATACAATGCCCTACAAATGTCTCAAAAGTTTGTGTGTTTGTCTCTCCAAGACAATGAGACTCCTGGGACAGTTTTATTACGCTATTTTAATATCGAGTCTTATCATATGTAAGGACTAAATCTTATGTACAGAAAACCGTACGAGAATTTGTTCTTTAGTTTTCTTAGCTTATATTTAATATTCGTTTGTCTTAATAGTTAATCAGACATTAGACTAAGGGATTTAGGGGTATTATCACATTTATATGCACAAGTGTGACATTCCTCTAACGTACCTTGTAATAAATTAAAAAACACCGGGCTAAGTAATAATTATAAACTCGTATATGAGAAAGTTTGTTTGAATTGTCTCGTACCAAGTTGTCCCATGATTTCAAACTTCCCAGCTTGACGCCACAAATTTTTAACGCACATCATCCCCACCCTTTTTAGGAGTTAAATCCAAAAATGATTTGTAGGTACTAATTTTTTCCTAACTTCTCATAAAGAGCCCCACCGTACCAAATTAAAACCTTCTACCTATTGCTGAATATTGCTAATTTGGTACTTATTTAGATTGTTACTCCTCTCTGTTTTTTTTATAAGGGAAGTAACAATCTAAAGAAGGTGTACGGAATCTTCTTTTTTAGACTGTTACTCCCCTTATTTAAACAGAAGTGAGATATTCCTTTGTCCCAAAGTAAATTGGACTAAACATCCCTTTGTCTTAATACTTATTTCGTCTAAGTCATTTATATTCTGAAAAAAACATAGGAGAGTAACAATCTAAAGAAGTACCCCTGATATTTTACTTTAATACTTTTGACATTATTAGTTCAACTTTTAAATAATAATAACGAATGGTGCAACAGCCCTTTTAGGGCTTAAACCTCTAAAAGGGCTTTTACAGAAGTAATGAATAGGAAGACTGACAACTTCCCTCTTTTACGAGCATTGCTGTAAGGTTAGAATGGGGAGGGGGGTAACCTCTCCCAATAGTTTANAATTAATTTACTTCTTTCACGTTTTTTTTCTAAATATAGGTAACATTAAGTAATAATATAATAAGTAATATAGGTAACAACTCGTAATAAATAAATTAGGTTATTAGATTAAATTTATTTTATGATAACTTTTTATGTATGGGTATTGTAGGTGTGAGAAATAACATACTTATACAACATGTAAAAACGCTTTTATCTATATTCGATTGATACGAAATATAAACATTGTATCTCTGTTTAGATGCGTAGAAAATGATTCTTTACGTGTATTCATTGCGCAAGCGCGTTTTATAATTCCTCTTTTTTCCGCCCTAGTGCGGTAAAAAAGAATTCTTCACCTGAACGCACGATTAGCGAGTTTGTTTACATTTAACAAAACTAATTTGCTGTTTGTTTAATTTAAGTAACTGTTTATATCGAGTTTTTAGTGAGACAATGATTGATTTATGTCATTATGACGAAAATGAGGAGAAAATAATACGCCTCTTGAAATAATTAATTCGGCACAAAATACAACTAATGAATTAATGTCATCTTTATCTAAAGAGAAATACATACAGGAAGTTTATTAAATATTTTTTTCCGTATTTATTATTAAAATCCAACAATCGTAGATAAAGTACGGAACGCAACTCGTGCGAAAATTGCATTTTGCTTTGCTCGTGTGGTTTTACTACCCTCGCTGTCGCCCTGGTGCTCCACACTCGCATGCAAAATGCTACTTTCCACACTGGATGCGTAATGTAGTATTACATTTGGTATGAAAACGTTCCAACCCTTATTAAGGTCATCTAGAATCTAGAGACCTTTATTAACTAAAAAATAAATAAATAACCAAACCATCATACCAAAGAAAATTTGTAATAATACAGACATACATGTTTAACGTTTAACCAAAAAATCTGTCATACCATTTAAAAATAATTAGAATTTATAATGTTAAATAATTCATAAATTAATAAAATTGTGATTTACGCACATTATCTAATAGTGATATTTGTGAAATTTGAAAAACATACATCTCTGAGGGAGAGCGTCAAAATATTAATAATAATAATTACAAAAATAAAAATTAGTATTTTATTTTTTTAATTACTCAATGTGACACATTTAAAAAAAAATCCAAAATTTAAATCAGACAACAATTACCAATAAAATAGCATAAAACAACATTCTTTGAAAAATTAATTAACACTTTAAAGTTAATTAAAACATTAAAATAATTAAAAAACATGTACTGAGCATATCGGCATCATACCGTGATATTTAAGTGAAAAAATTAATCACATTAACCAATGTAATATGAAAGCCTAACTAAGAATATACTTCATAATTTAAAAAAAGTTATATTCTACCTGTGACTATTATTTTAATCAAGTTTAAAAATGAATTTTAACATTAACTTAAATTTTTTTTAACATAATTTAAAAATGTTATATGAAATGAAACATTCACTTCGGATGTACAGAATGAAGAATGAATGAATGAAGAAATTATTTTGATTAAATTAATTTCGGAATGAGAGATAATGAAGAACAGTCTTAGGTTATTGTAAAAGTATTACCATGAACATAAATCTATCTCCAATAACTCGTTGTATAAATAAATCTATTAAAAAAAAANAGATCTACCCAGACCTTTCGCCAATCAAAAGATCCACCCAGACCTTTTTTCGATCTAATAATTTACCTATAAATTCCGTTCATCTGAAGATCTAATAATCTACCGAGACATTCATTCGATCTAATATGATACGAGGTCCACCCAGACCTTCCTGCGATCTTATGACTGACCTAGAAATTCCGTCGACCTAATGATTCATCCAGACCTTTAGTCGGTCTAATGATCCACCCACACTCCAGACCTTCCTTCAATCTAATGATCTACCAAGACCTTTCGCCAATTAAAAGATCCGCCCAGACCTTCTTCCGATCTAATAATTGACCTAGAAATTACGTTCACCTAAAGATCTAATGATCTATCGAGACATTCCTTCGATCTAATGATCTACCCACATTCTGTCGATGTATACCAGTGTAAGAATTGAAAAGTAAACAGATAATTAATATAAATTATAGGTAACAATTTCTGTCTATGAATTTTTTGAATTCGGATCCATATAAAAAGCCGTTCTTTAAAACGTTTCCAATCATTCCTTTACCTTCGATAACAATAAATTTACCATTTAAACATTTGATTCATTAAAAGAAAATAAAAGTAATTAACCAAAAATAAAATTTATCAAAAAATCCTGTTTAAGTTTGATTAAAAGCCCTTACCTAATAAAAAAAAGTGTCAGTAAGAGTGTCACTTCGCATAAAAAATAAAAAAACAAAAATTAAATGCTTAAACCTCTGAGAATTTTTTTTTTATTTATCCTTTGAAGTTNAGACATGCGATTTTTGGTCTAGCAACGAGACCGTAGACGCCGTTTGTCTAGCCGATGTCTATAGACAAATCGCTAGACATGTCTCAGAGACCAAAATCGCGCAACATGTCTACTAGTGTGGACAAGGCTTAAGGTTTCTTTAGTGATTGAAGAACGTCCAACTTTCGCAATAAAGTCGGGTTGCATGTTGCATTTGCGTTGCTGCAGTGGACAAAGTGCCTTATTACACCAAGTCTCATTAGAAACAATAAATTGTATACCTTAATTTAATAATTCTTCGAAATTCTCGATATGTTTTTGAGTGGCCGGGGCCGATCATATTCTCTTTAATAGTATTGCATAGTGATATGCGGTTCAAGGTCACGCGCCGACTCTTATCAGCATTATCTGGTTTATGACAAAAGCAGAGTCCACTTGTCGAGTAGCTAGCTATACCTGATAATCTGGTTTACGAGACCATTGGACTCCACTTCTATAGAGTACCATACATCCATTAACTTCACAATACTGAAGCAATACCGAACATAGGTGTTCCTTAAGCGTCAATTCCGGATGATCTTTGTCGATTTAATGATTGAACTAGACCTTCTTTCGATCTAATGTTAATGATTGAACTAGACCTTCTTTCGATCTAATGATCGACCTAGACAAGGGTTTCCCAAACTGTGCGCCGCGACAGGAAGAAAAACCCAGACATCGTTTTTACACACTGCGTCCTTACATAGAGAACTACAGTGGTGGCCAAATCTTTTGCTCCTGGTCTCAGAGGAGTATTGCTATTAAGTATTTATTAACCTTTTAATAAGTGTTTCCATAAAAATTATAGTAGATTCCGTCGATCTAATGATCCATCCAGACCTTTGGTCGGTCTAATGATCCACCCAGACTCCAGACCTTCCTTTGATCTAATTATCTATCCAGACCTTTCACCAATCAAAAGATCTACCCAGACCTTTCACCAATCAAAAGATCTACCCAGACCTTTCGCCAATCAAAAGATCCACCCAGACCTTTTTTCGATCTAATAATTTACCTATAAATTCCGTTCATCTACAATTGTGAAAAGTTTCTTTTTAAAAAGAAACTAAAGAATTATATATGAAGATTTAATCGCCGTATTAGATGTGTTAAAGTCGAACGGAGTTTGTGATTCTGTAGCCGGTAACATCTCAGTATAATCTATATTTAGAAAATACGGGAGCCAGAGGCTTCCTCTAGGCCTAGAGGCCAAACTGTTTCTTACTACAGGCTGAAAACATTAGTAAAACATGCATTTAGCTACCAAATAAGAAACGCAGTATTATTAACTTGCTACTTTATCTTTGAGCATGTTTTCATTCATGTTTGTACGATTTTTAATATTTATTTTATTGTAACTTTTTTTAAGTTAAGTTATCAAGGGAACAATATTTATAGAAGTGGAAGCCCATATTTATGATACCGTCAGTTGATCAGAGACAAGAAAATCTTATTGCTTTCGAGCGTTGAAATATGTTCTGTGAACCACACAGAACATAAGAGTATACTATAAGTAAATCCATGCACTCACGAATCCACAAATCCATGTTTGTGCACATTTGATCTAAATGCCAATAGCTTTTTAAAGAGTGTGAACATAATCGTAAAGAAAGATAGGATTGGATGTTATGTGTTTGAAATCTGCATGTAGGTAGTGAAAGTGTTAAGAGAACTCATCTTTCCACATTCCATAATAGGACAGATTTTGGAAAGCTCTTCGTTGTAGATTTGATAATGTTAATGAGAGAGGTACATTTTAGGGGATAAGGAAGGAAGTAGAAAGAAGGACGCCCTTGAGACTTCACAATACACTGAACCCAATTAAAACATTTGTCTCGTCCAAGAGAACACCTCAGTTTTACTCATGTATTGTATACTCTACAAGTAATGTAAAGAACCTTCCTAGCACTATTCCATTGACCATAATCAAAGACCTTTAGTAGATAAACAGAAGACCATTGACTTTATGCAAAGAGCATTATACAATCGGAAATTATTGACCATATTATCATATGCATACTGCATACTTAATGTATGAGAATTATTAAGTATATGTTAAGAACCTTCCTAGTACTATTTCATTAACCATAATCAAAGAACTTTACCAGATGAACAAACTTCGTCGACTTTATACAAAGAACCTTACTAGATGAAAAACTTTGTTGACTTTATACAAAGAATCTTTCAAAAACAAAGAAATCATTGGGCTGATATATAGATATTTAATATATTACAAGTCATTGGACATTTGCAAATAGCTTTACTAACTCTATGTCATTGATCATATATCAAGTTATTTAAATGATGAAAATCATTGGATGTAGAAAAAGGCTTTTCAGATTTAAAACTAATAACTTTATGGATGTATATAGAACCTTTTTCAAATCTTCAATACCATTGAAGTTGGTAAATTTTATTAGTAAATAGCATTCTCATCCTCTTCCTTGTCTGTTGAAGTAGTAAGTAATATGAGATTGCAAATTCTTCATAAGTTGGTGAATACCAAGATTAGTTTCATTGAAATCTAGTTTACATTTGCTTATTCAGAATTTATTGTAACTTTCTTTCAATTTTTTTCACTTGTCAACGTCGGCCCGTTTTCTAAAGCCATAGTTCTCTTTTAAAAGGCGTAGCAAAATTGTTGGGACAATTTATGACATCTTAGAGATTTATAGTGTTGGGCGGTTGGGACGTCGATGTTTTCCATGATCGACATCTTACCAAACCAACATACAAAAAAAACATCGATGTATTCCATGATCGACGTCTTACCGAACCAACATCGAAAGAAAAGATCGATGTTTTCCATGATAGACGTCTAACCGAACCAATATTGAAAGAAAAAATCGATGTTTACGGTGATCGACGTCTAACCGAACCAACATAATATCTTAAAAACTACACGTCCGGTTTTGATGAAATTTGTATGGTAGGTCATAATTAGCTCATTGTTAGTCCCATATAAGTTTCAACCTTCTGCGCCCATTTGTTTCTCTTTAACATGCGCCCAATCATACATTTATTTACATCTATATCTTCAATAGTACTCGTCTGATTTTTATGAAATTTGGAAAAAATTATCTCCTAGTTTTAAAGGGGTGATATATGGAGTTTCTCTATAATTTTCCTGTGAGTGGGTTACTAAAAATGGCATAACAGTAAAATTAAAAAGATTTTTTTTGGATACTTTTGGAGGTCAGGTACGTTAATTTCAGACAGACAAGCGCAAAGTGTCCTCGTTTTTGCCAAACCCTAAAAATACCTTTTAGTGAAAAGTTGCTCAATAAGGCTAGGCGCACACTGGAGACAAGACAGTCTGTAGACTGCTTTATCTCCAGTGTGCTTTAAAAATCAAGATGAACTTGTTTAAATAACATCCTGTATAAGCTGTGGAACCTAAGCTGGAGCTATCAGGTAACTAGTTTTAGTCGTGGGCAGAAATAATAGCTAAAATATGAAAATTCCTGATTGTTAGTTGATAGGGTTAAAGTGTGGTGCCTTGGGCAACAACGCCCCTA
>KZ652224.1:128941-141418 GCA_001010745.2 Gerris buenoi
TATAACTGCAGATGATCAAGAAGGTTATGCTTAAAATGCTAGATTGTAACGTAACCTTTCATAGGTTTGTTCCTCAGAGCCAATAGTTTATAAACGATTGATAACAGTCGGGAAGAAATTCGTCCTACTAATGCGCGCGCACACTGGTAGTTTGATGTAGTTCTTGGCGACACTTCTTAATCGGCCCTTAACCCAAGAGGTATGCTTAGTGCTCTATTCTTATTTTATAAGATCCTTGGGATCAACTGATGAAAATAGAAAATTGGCATTACCTGTAAGGCCTTCATCGTCTTCCTTTAAGGTCTTGTTCTCTCTCCTTCCGCGTTTAAAGCTATTTTCTCAGACTCTTAGATTTTTCCCGAGAAAACTGTTTATATCGTTAGATTCGTGTTTATATAGAATGCATTTTAGACTTTTTTAATCAAACTTATTGGAACCGTTTTCGAGCAATACTTATTTTCAGTTTGAGTTTTTGAGGGGTAGTGCCCCAAATTTGGAGCTAAAATTAATTTCTCGTTTTATCCTTGGGATACCTATGATTTGCCAACATGTAGGTATAATTTCTTCAAAATATAGGCTCAGTAGTTTAGGCTCCACGCATCTGCACAGACGACAGACAGACATTTTTTTAAAAACTACTTTTTTGGAATGTCTGCCTATTAGTGTGGCAAGTAGCTTCTGGACAAATACCTCTGGACGCATGGACGAATAGTAGTCACATTAAGTATCAAATAAATTATAAAGTATATTTAAAAATAACAAAAAAATTTGTTTTGGAGAAGGGGGAAAAAAATTGTACTTCAGAATGATCAGACCTTTAGCAAACTTGAAAGCAAAATGCTGATTCTTAAATATTATTTAATTTTGCTTTTTTTCTATTTCGACCCTCCCCACCTTTTTGAAGGAAGGTACATAAAATCAATAACTCTCAGTATAATTTCATATGCCTAATCACCAGAATTGCCCAAAAAAACCAGGTTTGACCTTTTAAAAGATAAAAGAATTATAAAGAAGTGAAACAATTCTTTTTTTAAAAATATCATAAGAATTTTTGGAAGTGATTTAAAGTTTTTTAGTCGAGTGGGAGCGGAATGTGTTAGTGTTAATGTAGGGTTGAGGAAACGAGACAAGATTTAGCTTCTGATTGTCAAGGTCAGATGAGATGGAGAGTTTGGTCTCCTTTGCCCACACCGATAATACAACATCCACTAGATTCACTCACAAGGCTTTGGGTTAGTGACGTCATCCCTCTACCAAAATTAGACCCGTTTTTTAGATCCCGAATGGTGTTAAGAAGGGGGGAAAAACATTCAAAAGCCAAAAAAGTCCCGAACTCCTCAAAGCAAGAATTCAACCTTATAAATGAGTTGATTCGGCAGTCAATTCCAAATGATTTCATAATTTCGAATATCCGAAAAATTTATGAAAGGTACTTTCTTACGAGTTTAATTATTTACAGATGATCAACAAAAGTTTGTAATATATTGATTTGTTAATCTTTATTTAGATATTTTCTTAATATTATTTATTACAGTGTTGCCTTTAATTAATTTATAATGTTGTCACCTTCGATAGTCAAAATTACAAAAAATTAAATTGTAGTCCATTTAAATATGAATCTAACGATACAAACCGTTTCCCCGGTTTTCCGTTACTGAGAAAATAGTAAAATAGTTCCTGAAACGCGGAAGGAGAGACCGGGACGGCCGGGTTCGTTTTCCCGCCGAGGAGAAATTATTTTTATGATAAATTTTGATAAAATGTTCAATAATAATTAAATGTACCATACGAAAAGTCGAAAACTAATCAATAGAAAACACTGGGCTAAGTAATTATGAACTCTTATGAGAAAATTTGTCTGAGTTGTCTCGGGCCGATTTTTATAGTAATCGAATGTCGAATATTTGATAAAAATATTTTTGTAGAAATTTGTTTCTTAATGGAATTTCCGGTGAAATCCGCAAATATATAAATACAATCATTTTACTGCTATAAGCATCTGTAGTTACATTCATCTAATTTGGTTTAGCTTCCTTCCTGGGAAAGACATTACAGCTATGCGGGTAATTCTAGTTGAAGACCGGTGAAATCTGCAAATATATATAAAACATTTTTCTGCTATAAGCATCAGTATTTACATTCATATAGTTTGTTTTGACTTCCTTCCATGTAAAGACAATGCAGCACTGTGTTGTTTCTAGTTGAAGACCGCTACTCCAAAGATGTAAATATAAACATTCTGCTGCCCCGCCACAGGTGTATTTACATTTATCTAGTTTGTTTTTACTGCCTTTCTTGAAAAGACATTACAGCTATGTGTAATTCTAGTTGAAGACCGCTAACTCCAAGATTAAAATTTCAGATGTAAAGTTAAATAATTTACTGGTATATGCAGGTAAATATCTGCTATAAGCATGTACATATCTGCTATAAGTAGGTAAATATCAGCTATAAACAGGTGAATATCTGCTACAAGCAGGCAGGCATTCATCTAGTTTGTTTTACTTCCTTCCATGTAAATACATTACAGATTACAGCAATGTATATTTCCGTTACAAGACCAAGACTCGTCGATTTTAACTAAAATTACTATGTATTATATACGGTTAAATTATTTACATATTTCCTTTTTCATTCATATTTTTATGTTATATGTATTATTTTCCTCACAAAAGTCCTTGTAAAGTTTTATAGCGCGTAATTATTTTGCGGGGTTCACAAGATCCACGCATTTAACCGGAAATTCTTTTAGGTAGCAGGTTCTGTTCATTTAAAAAACTTTTCTTTTTAATCTCACAAAAAAATGACAATTATCTACTGTTACATTTCTTATTACTTGTTTCTTTTGTATTTTTTACGTTAAAAAAGTTAAAGAAAAAAAAGAGATAAAAAAAGTTATGTGTGTGCGAAGATTATTACACTGACATAGTAAACTTTACGTTGGTATAGGGCATGGTCTTTATTCTTTTCAGTAACTATCTCTTTCTTTAGAACTTCCTTTCGCTTTAGTTCTTCTTATTCTTCTTTTTTCCAAAAAAAAGACACGATATAACTAAAACCGAAAGGAGTATAATGGGAAGATATTTTTTTACTATTTTTTCTTAATTTTCTATCCTTGTTTTGTCTGTATTTTATTGAGAAAGACGAGGGATCTTAGTTTAGACTTTTTTTGTCTTCCCGCCAGCGCGGTACTAAAAAACACAGAAAAAAAAGGCGGGAGAATAAAAAATAAAAAAGGAGGGAGAAATAAGCCCGCCAGAAACATACAGACAGACTGATGTAGTGGGGGGGAACAGAACTGTAAGGGGGCATCGTACCCGAGCAAGGTCACCAGGTTTGTAGGTTCTGTAGTTTACCAACTCTTTTCAACTTGCGTTTTCAAAATTACATCACTCTATCGAGCGCTTTGAAGGCCTAGGGGGGAAGCATAGTCTCTAGTGTCCTCCCCTCTCTCCGCCTTAATCAGACGCGCGCTGATTTATTCTCTTCCCTCTTACCCCCTCCCTATCTAGCTTCAAGCTACAAGTTCAGCTAAAGAATTATTATAACCACTGGGTAGACTCACTTGCACTCTTCATTTTAATTTCCCAACACCGAAAAAAATATATTGAAAAATAAAGATAAAAAAAAGTATTTCTAAAAAATACTTGCACTCTCGATATTCTTTTTCAGATGCACATACATTTTTTTACTGTCTACATCTATTTATACATGAGAACCTATTTTAATAACTAAGCTAAGTAAATTACTAGCTGGTCACTTAAGTGGTCATAATGTTATATACTAAATAACTTCTCTACCTAACTATATACATATAACTATAAAAAATGTTAATGCTTTCCCTTAGGACTTAAATTCAATTTTTATCAAACTTATCTGGCCCGAAATTGCTGAGAATGGTAATGCATATTTTCCGTCGATGTTTAAATATACAGAGGAGTAAATAAATCTTTGGTCCCTTATTATATCCTGTTACTAGTGAAGGGTAGCTAAGAAGTAACTTATAGATTACTACGTTTCCATGATGTTTAAATACAGATACAGATTGAATGCGGGTAGAATACAGGTTTTGGATTCAAAGTGTCCGTAGAAACCTAGGTTTAAAACGGATTGATCCCGATACAATCTACTAAATTCTGGAATCGTATCTGGATCTAGTTGCATGAAAGCACCTGAACTCGATCCTGACATGCGCAGAGCGTCGGTATAAGCGAACCTAGCGTATTTCTGTAGAAACTGTAGTAAAATCTGTCAAAATACGTAATAAAAAGCATGGTTATAACAGGTGAAGGTTATTTTTTGAAGCTTGTTTTTTTTTACAAAAAAATAAATCCGTATTGAATACGGATTTAATACCACTCTTGTAAACTCTTAACTTATTAAATCCCAAATCAGGACTCATACCTTTTATTTACACATGGACACGTAGTAGATATCAGCTACGTTTTGGAACCAGCAGATCCGGGTTCAATTCCTGTTTCTGACAATGATTTTTATCCATACTCGGTGTTAACGCATCATCACAATATAAATGGGTAGCCAACTAATCGAAGTGGCGTCAATTCGGTTGCTAATGCCAATCCGTCCAAGCGTTCACGCGCAACTCGCGTAGATGTGAACTTCAAATTTAAAATTGGAATTTTAGGTCGGGAAAAAAAATCTAACTTCATCTATTCATGAGACAACTTTTTTTCCAATATAATGTTTTAGTAAAACAGACAGCGACACCGAATGATTAAAGATCGCTCTAAAACTATTAATAGTTTTTACACAATAAACAATATATCAATAAAGTAATATAGCAATAATTTCAATGTTATTATAACAATAAAGTACGTGATAGGATGCTAGGAATTAGGAATCTATGTGCCACACTAATTGGCAGTTTATTTTTTTTAAAAAACATTTATTATCCCTAAAGATTAACGATGAGAAAAAGAAAATTCAACAAAAACATAAGAGGATTAACCAAGGATCTTATAAAATAGGGATAGAGCACTAAGCTATAAAAGTGTCGCCAAGAACTTGGATAAGGTCCGAGTAGGATAGATTACCTTCCCGTAAGATTGTACAATGGTTACAACTGCAGATGATCAAGAAGGTTATGCTTAAAATGCTAGATTTTCATAGGTTTGTTCCTCAGAGCCAATAGTTTATAAACGATTGATAACAGTCGGGAAGAAATTCGTCCTACTAATGCGCGCGCACACTGGTAGTTTGATGTAGTTCTTGGCGACACTTCTTAATCGGCCCTTAACCCAAGAGGTATGCTTAGTGCTCTATTCTTATTTTATAAGATCCTTGGGATCAACTGATGAAAATAGAAAATTGGCATTACCTGTAAGGCCTTCATCGTCTTCCTTTAAGGTCTTGTTCTCTCTCCTTCCGCGTTTAAAGCTATTTTCTCAGACTCTTAGATTTTTCCCGAGAAAACTGTTTATATCGTTAGATTCGTGTTTATATAGAATGCATTTTAGACTTTTTTAATCAAACTTATTGGAACCGTTTTCGAGCAATACTTATTTTCAGTTTGAGTTTTTGAGGGGTAGTGCCCCAAATTTGGAGCTAAAATTAATTTCTCGTTTTATCCTTGGGATACCTATGATTTGCCAACATGTAGGTATAATTTCTTCAAAATATAGGCTCAGTAGTTTAGGCTCCACGCATCTGCACAGACGACAGACAGACATTTTTTTAAAAACTACTTTTTTGGAATGTCTGCCTATTAGTGTGGCAAGTAGCTTCTGGACAAATACCTCTGGACGCATGGACGAATAGTAGTCACATTAAGTATCAAATAAATTATAAAGTATATTTAAAAATAACAAAAAAATTTGTTTTGGAGAAGGGGGAAAAAAATTGTACTTCAGAATGATCAGACCTTTAGCAAACTTGAAAGCAAAATGCTGATTCTTAAATATTATTTAATTTTGCTTTTTTTCTATTTCGACCCTCCCCACCTTTTTGAAGGAAGGTACATAAAATCAATAACTCTCAGTATAATTTCATATGCCTAATCACCAGAATTGCCCAAAAAAACCAGGTTTGACCTTTTAAAAGATAAAAGAATTATAAAGAAGTGAAACAATTCTTTTTTTAAAAATATCATAAGAATTTTTGGAAGTGATTTAAAGTTTTTTAGTCGAGTGGGAGCGGAATGTGTTAGTGTTAATGTAGGGTTGAGGAAACGAGACAAGATTTAGCTTCTGATTGTCAAGGTCAGATGAGATGGAGAGTTTGGTCTCCTTTGCCCACACCGATAATACAACATCCACTAGATTCACTCACAAGGCTTTGGGTTAGTGACGTCATCCCTCTACCAAAATTAGACCCGTTTTTTAGATCCCGAATGGTGTTAAGAAGGGGGGAAAAACATTCAAAAGCCAAAAAAGTCCCGAACTCCTCAAAGCAAGAATTCAACCTTATAAATGAGTTGATTCGGCAGTCAATTCCAAATGATTTCATAATTTCGAATATCCGAAAAATTTATGAAAGGTACTTTCTTACGAGTTTAATTATTTACAGATGATCAACAAAAGTTTGTAATATATTGATTTGTTAATCTTTATTTAGATATTTTCTTAATATTATTTATTACAGTGTTGCCTTTAATTAATTTATAATGTTGTCACCTTCGATAGTCAAATCCAAATATAAAACATACGTATTTTCGAATATCCGCAAATTTATTAAAAGTACTTTCTCACTAATCAAGTTTAATTATTTGATTGCAATTGATCAACAAAAGTTTGTAATATTAGTCCAGGGAAATAAGACTTCATCTGCGGAATGAGAGAAAGCAAGCTGAATTTTTGCATAGACCTTCGCTTTGATGGTCTAATGAAGCACCAAAAAGTCTCATATGCTCACCCTTGTGCGTCTCGAGATATCGAAGGGCAAAGGTCAGGAAAATCAGTTTTTTGCGAAAATCTCGCTTCCGGTTAGTCTGAGGTCTTAAGAAGTTATATCAAAACTTATGTAAAACANAGTCATTCAACTTTTGTTAATCAACTCTATTGAAACAAAGGTTTTAACTATAGTCATTCAACTTTTGTTAATCAACTCTATTGAAACAAAGGTTTTAACTATAGTCATTCAACTTTTGTTAATCAACTCTATTGAAACAAAGGTTTTAACTATAGTCATTCAACTTTTGTTAATCAACTCTATTGAAACAAAGGTTTTAACTATAGTCATTCAACTTTTGTTAATCAACTCTATTGAAACAAAGGTTTTAACTTTAGTCATTCAACTTTTGTTTATCAACTATATTCGGTGAATTAAACTTGATCCATTAGAACTCGCCTTAATGATTTTTTTCTTATATTGATAAGCAGTTGTCGCTTGATCAGAAAGTTCAAACAAAACTGAAGAGAGACTATAGCATAAAAGGTGGTTAACTATGAATGAAATCAAGTAAATTTAATACTTGTTTACTAATTCATTTTTAAGTTTTTTGTAGTATTCATACTAAGGAAAGTTTTAAATTTTAATTTAAATCCAATTATAATTATTATTACCAACGGGAGACAGACAGAGGAAAATAGACTTCAGCGACGGAAAATCTTAATTCGGGACTAGGTATCGTTATCGACTGAGGAAATTATTCTTCAGTGTAGCTTAGTTGGTTAGAGTGTCTATACTGGAAATATAGGAGGTCCGTGGTTCGAATCCCGGCACTGGAGGCTATTTTTCTCGGTCTCTCTCCTGTTGGTAATAATAATTATAATTTTATTTAATATTTGTTTACTTGTCAAAGAAGCTTTGAGCCTTCATAAGGCTCAAAGCCCCATAGGGTCATAGGGCTTTGGGCCTTCATCAGTGTCATGTTTATATAAGACTGAGATCACACAAATCAGCATCCACAGATTCAGAAGAATAATATTTCTGGAAAAGCTTCGCTTATATTATCAGTGAATGGAGAGATTCTGCAATTTATTAACTCCTCTGTTGAGCCTCCTCTGGCTGATAAGATATTGGCACTTCTTTTGATTGTTACTCCCCTTATAAAATATAAAAGAGGGGATTCCTTTGTCCCAAAGTGCGTTGGATTAAACATTCCGCAGATTGGGGTTTTATTTACCTTATTTCCCTGGATCTGGATTATATGTATATTGGTTTGTTAATCTTTATTTAGATATTTTGTTTCTTATTACAGTGTTGCCTTTAATTAGTTTATAATGTTGTCACCGTATAGAGACATACATATATAAACCATTCTCTAGTTCTCTTCCATATGACTTTAGTTTTATTATCATTTATGTTATAATTAATAATAATAGAATAACGTTTATTAATACAATTACAACTTAAATATGACTTAAATCAGTATTTGTTCACACAACACACTTTGAACTGATCTAAAGGTTTTTTAAACAAGTTTATATCTAAAACAAAACATATGCACAATGCTCGCGTGACTTAATCAGTTATATACGAATTTAAATTGTCATCTGATGAAGTTCACACGTATTTCGAGACAAGTTTACACATAAAAAGCAAAGTTGCGAACAACTAATCACTTAAACGACAAATTTTTACTGGTTCAAAAAAAACCTTTGTTTCAATAGAGTTGATCAGCAAAATTTGAATGACCATAGTTTAGTTTAAACCTTTGTTTTAATAGACTTGAATGACTATAATGATAACATTTAATAACTTTATGAGAACATAAAGTCATAATTTACTTGATCCATTAAAAAGTCATTTAACTTTTGTTAATCAACTCTATTGAAACAAAGGTTTTAACTATAGTCATTCAACTTTTGTTAATCAACTCTATTGAAACAAAGGTTTTAACTATAGTCATTCAACTTTTGTTAATCAACTCTATTGAAACAAAGGTTTTAACTATAGTCATTCAACTTTTGTTAATCAACTCTATTGAAACAAAGGTTTTAACTTTAGTCATTCAACTTTTGTTTATCAACTATATTCGGTGAATTAAACTTGATCCATTAGAACTCGCCTTAATGATTTTTTTCTTATATTGATAAGCAGTAGTCGCTTGATCAGAAAGTTCAAACAAAACTGAAGAGAGACTATAGCATAAAAGGTGGTTAACTATGAATGAAATCAAGTAAATTTAATACTTGTTTACTAATTCATTTTTAAGTTTTTTGTAGTATTCATACTAAGGAAAGTTTTAAATTTTAATTTAAATCCAATTATAATTATTATTACCAACGGGAGACAGACAGAGGAAAATAGACTTCAGCGACGGAAAATCTTAATTCGGGACTAGGTATCGTTATCGACTGAGGAAATTATTCTTCAGTGTAGCTTAGTTGGTTAGAGTGTCTATACTGGAAATATAGGAGGTCCGTGGTTCGAATCCCGGCACTGGAGGCTATTTTTCTCGGTCTCTCTCCTGTTGGTAATAATAATTATAATTTTATTTAATATTTGTTTACTTGTCAAAGAAGCTTTGAGCCTTCATAAGGCTCAAAGCCCCATAGGGTCATAGGGCTTTGGGCCTTCATCAGTGTCATGTTTATATAAGACTGAGATCACACAAATCAGCATCCACAGATTCAGAAGAATAATATTTCTGGAAAAGCTTCGCTTATATTATCAGTGAATGGAGAGATTCTGCAATTTATTAACTCCTCTGTTGAGCCTCCTCTGGCTGATAAGATATTGGCACTTCTTTTGATTGTTACTCCCCTTATAAAATATAAAAGAGGGGAGTAACTTCTTTAGACTGTTACTCCCCTTAAAAAAACAGAAGTGTGATATTCCTTTGTCCCAAAGTGCGTTGGATTAAACATCCCTTTGTTTTAATAGTTATTTAGTCAAAGTCATTTTTATTCTAAAACAACATAGGGGAGTAACAATCTAAAGAAGTACCAAAATATTGTTAATTGATGTCAATCAATACTTAAACATGGTACTGATGATGGTCTTATGAAGGCTGGAAGATGCTTTGATAAAAAATCAAATATTTAATTTATATGGAGAGGCTGTTTATGCTATTTTTTAAGATAACCTCCATTTACGCTCCTGTATCTAATATTCTAATATGTATATGAAAGAAATAAGAAACAGTACCTGCTCTCATTGTACAATGGTACATATTTCGTACAATTTAGAATGTCTATCTATATTATTAAAAAAGTTTTGTAAACAAACAAGTTCGGTGAGAGTGACATACTTAACTGAGTGAAGAGTGCGTTAGGAGATACCCCTCTAGAAGATGGATGAGTCCGGGGGAGAAAAGGGGGAGTTTGAGAGTGACATAATACTAACTGTGTAGAGTGAGGGAGATATATATTCGTCCGAGAAGAGGAAAGCCTGTGAGGCAGAACTTGAGAGTAGGTATATTAGATTGTCAGCGAGAAAAGGAAAGTAGATAATAGTTGTGCCTATCCCCACTACTTCAGCCACTATACTACTTCCCTTCTCATACCACGTCTTTTCGGGGGATGACGAGCGAAGCGAGTAGGGGGCGGAACCCCCTAGTCTTAATAAAAATATTTATATGTATTTTTAGTTTGGGAGTCAGAAAGATAATTTAAAAAACCATTCGGACATTGTATAATCCCTCATTATTCCACTGTTTATGTTTATCTTTTTATATAAATTTAACATTTTTTTAATATTAATTAATTAATATTTTTTTGATTTTTGTTTCAGGTGAGTTTTCTTTTCCAAATCAATTAAGGGATTTTGTCAAGGTATTTTATTTAACTTAACATATGTTTGGTTATGGGTTAGTTATAATTTAAGAAACGAGATTCAAGGCACTTCTTTAGATTGTTACTCCCCTCTGTTGTTTCAGAATTAAAATTACAGACTAAATAACTATCAAGAAAAAAGGGATGTTTAGTCCAATGTACTTAGGGACAAAGGAATATCACACTTCTGTTTTTATAAGGGAAGTAAAAGTCTAAAGAGCATTTTTATACTATCTTTAGATTCTTACTCACCTCTGTTTTTTTTATAATGGGGAGTAACAATCTAAAGAAGTGCCACATTTAATAGAGAAAATGTCTGTTACAACCATTTTTTTAAAATANCCCCACTACTTCAGCCACTATACTACTTCCCTTCTCATACCACGTCTTTTCGGGGGATGACGAGCGAAGCGAGTAGGGGGCGGAACCCCCTAGTCTTAATAAAAATATTTATATGTATTTTTAGTTTGGGAGTCAGAAAGATAATTTTAAACCATTCGGACATTGTATAATCCCTCATTATTCCACTGTTTATGCTTATCTTTTTATATAAATTTAACATTTTTTTAATATTAATTAATTAATATTTTTTTGATTTTTGTTTCAGGTGAGTTTTCTTTTCCAAATCAATTAAGGGATTTTGTCAAGGTATTTTATTTAACTTAACATATGTTTGGTTATGGGTTAGTTATAATTTAAGAAACGAGATTCAAGGCACTTCTTTAGATTGTTACTCCCCTCTGTTGTTTCAGAATTAAAATTACAGACTAAATAACTATCAAGAAAAAAGGGATGTTTAGTCCAATGTACTTAGGGACAAAGGAATATCACACTTCTGTTTTTATAAGGGAAGTAAAAGTCTAAAGAGCATTTTTATACTATCTTTAGATTCTTACTCACCTCTGTTTTTTTTATAATGGGGAGTAACAATCTAAAGAAGTGCCACATTTAATAGAGAAAATGTCTGTTACAACCATTTTTTTTAAATAATTTTAATATGTTTGAAACTAGTTCATGTAATATGCATAATTATTTAATATTTATAACATTATAATTATGACATTGTTGACAAATACAAACTGACATATCAAATTTCTTTATTCGTATAGGATACAAAATGTAGCCACTTAAAAAATAAAGTGGTTTAATGAAAATTTATGTTAGAACTTTCAAAATAAATCATTTTAAGGGGACAATTTTTTGTTTTGTTTTGTTTTAACATAATAGTTCTTGAGAAGTCAGTATGTATTTAAATTTAAATTGTTAATTAAAAAGCTCTTTTAGGGTAGCTCTTCTAGGCCACTTTGGAGACCTAATAATTTTTTTAAAAAATTATAGATTTTAGAATCTTTATTCCAATAAGACCAAATTTATTTTAAAGTTAGTTTAAAATAATTTAACTAGGTGTGCAATGCTTGCAATATTGAGCTGAGCGTGCATTTTAATAATATTTATTTAGGTTCTTGTGAGGTAAGATGGCTAATAAGGTGTCAATTTTTAAGAAAACTAAATTTTCATTAACAACGAGACGTTTCGACCCTTAAAAGGTCATCTTCAGTCGCATTTATTCTATAAAAAACAAACAAAAGTACATCCAATCAGTTTTACAATTCTTTTTAACTTATTAGTTAGTTGAAAGTATTAAAATCTTATTTGTTACAACCTCTGATTATTACATGTATTTTACGTTTATACAAATTATTAGATATATGTATACTTACAATCGATGTTAAGTCATATTTAATTAAAAATTTCTCCGTCGGAGGCGGAGAGTGTCAACATAATTGATTTTAAAATTATT
>KZ652224.1:157109-172902 GCA_001010745.2 Gerris buenoi
TTAAAAGTTATACTTGACTGAGTTTTATGTAGTTAGTTCAAGGTTTCTCTGTCTCTGTAACTGAATTAAAGAACAAGAGATAATTCTGTTATCAACAATAAGTTGGATGTTAACAACATTAAATAATTACATCATTGTAAGGTAATAAAACGATTTAAGGGACTAATTAAACGGAAATAGTTAACTAAAACTAGAATTGTTTTTATATCTTTAATTTTAGAGTATGTTAATTACTATAAGAGCAGATGTAAAATATTCATTTAACTCCAAAAAGTGTTTTACATCTATCTGAGAGTTTTATCTATATCTTAAAAGTTTCAAGCAGATCTACATTAATTTTAATTCTTCTATAACAGCAATAAAACATAAAAAAAAAATACTCGTGTCAATTTGTGTGGCACATTCCTCTATTTCGTATACTTTAATGATTACTATACACAACCTATTATTGCCAAAATAGTTTTGATTTTTTATATGAATCAAAGTACCAATTTAGCAATATTTAAAGAGCTCAGACGGTTGAAATTAATCTGGGGCAGTCTTCGGGCTACTTGTGTCAAAATATCCAAATTTCATAAAAATCAGATGAGTGCTTTGAAGATATAGGTGTAAATGAATCTTTGTTTGTACATGTTAAAGAGAAACAAATGGGCACAGAGGATTGAAACTTATATGGGACCAACAATTGGCTAATTATGTCATACCATCCAAATTTAATTAAAATCGGACGAGAAGCTTTTAAGATATGTTGTTTTTGGTTCGCAGAAATTAAGCAAGAGACAGACAAGACACAGAACCAAAATTGTTCTCTAATATCTAAAACGGATTTCTGTTTTGGAATTTTTGAAATCGAAGACATAAAAACATTTTGTTCCTCAGAACGATCACAGCTTCCGTTACCTTTAGTATAAGCTCGGAAACAAAAAAAAAGTCATATATTTGCAATACAAATTCACATTTTTCGATCTTTTACAGTTTTAATATTTTTTTAACAACAAATTACGCTCGTAATGTGGTTTAGAAGAAATAACTACTTTTAATAAATTTTTGAATTTAATGTTGTACATTGTTGTTGTACATTTTAAGTGTATTTTATTGTTATATTAAGTATTTATATTGTACTAAATAGTCGATATAATTTTATAAAATCTCAATTCAACTGGAAGTAATCGGTAAAATCTAAAGTTGTTTCGCCTAGTGGTTTTAATCGGAACTATTTCCTCGCTAATTATATTCATCTAAGCGTTGATTGATTCAGATTGCTTTATACATTTTTTAACTTCGTATATAAATTATTTAATCTATATTTTTGATCTATGTGCGTCCATCCAGTAAAATAGTTTCGAATATCAAAATATATTCTACACCTATTTTTATGAGATTCGGAAATAAGCCGTAAAGGTAAAAAGAAATGTTTTGCAGGGTGTTGCAAAACATGTGTCGTAAAATCAAGGGTATGATTTCATGGGTATAATTCTAAGAAAAAAAGTTCTCGTGTTTTCGTAGGTAGTAACTTTAGTTATTATTGAAAATTTCATCGAAATTTATCAAAAAAATAATTTCTCCTCGNTTAGTGCTCAGTACCTCATCCCTCATCTCTAATGCTATACTTGTTTGAGTAACTTATCTCTATTGTAACATACAAATTGGCAAATATCAACCCTAATATTAGGACCATTATGAGGTCTAATTAAGTCTTTTTTTTATCTATGAATGTAGATTGTTTATAGTGCTACTTGTGAAACTTTTAATGCCCTGTACCTGATCTCTTTGTTTTTGTTTTTTTTTTCTAAAGAAATTTATCTCCATTCCAAAACTTGTTGGTGAATTTTAACCTTAATATTATGACCATTTAATGATGTCTACTTTAGCATTTAATCCATGAATTGAATTTTATCTATTAATTTATAGAGAGTTATTAATAGGATTTATAGATCTTCAAATTCTACTCCTTTTAAATCCTCGTTTGCACAGTGATAGTTCTCTCACGATAGAACTATCATTTCAGTCAATATCATAGAACTATCGTGGAGGTGTACGAGTACTGCAGTCTACTCGGGGAGAGTTAACATAAGTCAAAACTTGTTGTCTTATACTCGTAGTGATATCCAAACCCAGCATATTAACTGACTTGAATACAGAAACGGAGAAATTAATATATTATAATATTATATTATAATANGTTTGAAGGCTTGACAACGGCCTACACGATCAAACTTACTTGACTAGCCGGCAATTATCAAACTAATTTCCTAGCAAGTTGGATGGTTTGAAGGCTTAACAACGGCCTACACGATCAAACTTACTTGACTAGCCGGCAATCATCAAACTAATATCCTAGCAAGTTGGATGGTTTGAAGGCTTAACAACGGCCTACACGATCAAACTTACTTGACAAGCCGTCAGTCATCAAACTACTTTCCTAGCGAGTTGGGTGGTTTGAAGGCTTGACAACGGCCTATCAACCTACTTTTCAAGCAAAATCAGAAAATCTTCAAACCTCTCGTCAAGCCATCCAGCTCACAAATTTCACACCCACACGATCAAACTACGATCGTCAAGCAAATTTATCAACTAGGTTTGACCGTGAGTAGGGGCCTTCAATCTTTCATTTAAAATATAGCCATATCAAACTTTTAAAGTACATACTTTTGGTACTGCAAACTTTGTATTTACAACCAAATTAGTGAAATAAGATAAGATCTTACTTATATTTGGTGATATTTGAAATTATCGAAGGTTCATTCAATAAAGAAAAAAAAAATAGTTTCAGAAGATTTAATGAATACAAATATTTGGCAGAGGTAGAAAGGGTTTAACCCTAGCTAAACTATACAATGGTTAAGTTGTTAAGGGCTAGGAAGGGAATCTAGGCGTGGCTCTTTGCTTCTTCGCCGTCCTTTAATACTTCTGAAAGGTAGGAATTGTTACATATTTAATAATAATTGGTAAACCTACTATTGACTTACAGTTTTTTGTTACAATTCCTTCACTCTTTTCTATATTTTAATTTTTCAGACGTCTTTAACACTACCACATAATAGATACACTGCTTTTACATTAGTAATTCCAAATCCACAGTCTGTAGACGGAACATTTTTTACTTTTTTATTGATAAATGACAATGAAAAAATTTAAATATTGGCATTTCCTAGTGAGAAATAGTTTAAGTAAATATATTTCGTCAAAACCTATATTTACTTATCTAAACTAGAAATGACAAAGTTTCTTTGGGAAACCAGTTTATCCTCATTTAAAATCAGTCAAAAAAACCGATATTTACTTATCAGAACAAAAATTGCCAAAGTGTTTCAGGGAATCTATTTTTTCCTCATCTAAGATCAGTCAAAAACACCTATATTTACTTATCAGAACTAAAATTGCCGAAGTTTCTTTGTGAAACCAGTTTATCCTCATTTAGGCAGACTAGACAGCTCATATTGCAGTAGACTGAGTTTGGTTGTCATTTAAATTATATCAGTAGCCTTTTTAAGGCTTTAAATCAATTTAATGTGATAGACTCAAAACAATTTTAACTGATCCATTTCATCCCCAACTATTTTTATCACTTAACAACTGATAGTGGCAGAGAATTCTATATCTGTTTTAGACGAAAGCGTCTTGCTAAAATTATTATGGCTTAAAAAATTTTAGCGCTCTTTTTATTACTTCATTGCCGTGTCGTTGTTTGTCTTACTAAAAAAATGAATTTGCAAAAGATATTAATCTTAACGAATAGACGAAGGAAGAAGCCTTTCCCTTTCTAAAAATCTAATTTTAAATTTGAAGCTGGTGTTTACGGTAACACTTGGACGGATAACTTTGTCCAACGAATTCAGTCTGAGCATAGGTAAAAGGAACATTTATACCAAATTTCAACTAAATCGGTCAACTTTTACTAATGTTATTGTCGAAAACGTAAACGACACACAGCCAGGAAGCATAATGCTGGATAATGATCGAAATTTGCTTCCATAACCTTTGATAAGCTGAGAAGCAATATTAAAGTGTTAATAGTGTCTTGTTGAAGTTTGTCAACAAATTGATCGAATTTACTGTTTAAGATTTATTGAGTATAATAAACGTAAAATTTCTTTAAGCTTAAAAAATGTTTAGAATCAGAAATGTTTTCCGTAATCTGTTTGAACTTGCTTTTTTTCTAATAATTCAAATCGAGGTATGATAGCAGTTGTATGATATCACTTGAGAGAGGAGACCCAAACATAACGATTTTCACTTTAGAGTTGCTATTAGCTAAGTGGGGGAGACCCAAACATAACGATTTTCACTTTAGAGTTGCTAGTACTTAAGAGGGGAGACCCAAACATTACGATTTTCACTTTATAGTTGCTATTACTCAATAAAGAAGACCCAAAAATAACGATTGTCAATTTAGAGTTGCTATTATTTAAAAGGGGAGACTCAAACATAACGATTGTCACTTTAGAATTGGTATTATTTAAAAGGGGAGACCCAAACAACGATTTTCACTTAACAGTTGCTATTACTTATACTTAAGAGGGGAGTCTCAAACATAACGTTTTTAAAAAGAAATGTCTCGTTATTTTGGATTCCCCTTGACATTATCACATTTCCTTTTTCTTTAACAGGTATTCGTTGATAAAAGCTTTATTTGATTATTCCAATAATTAAAGTGAAGCCTATAGTGTTATACAGGTGGTAGGGAAAATGGGATTTACAATCCCTTGCTGATCTAATTAAATAAGGGTTTGAATTCAAATTAAACTATTTGAAGCTCTTAGATCTTTGAATATAACAGATAACAGATTGGTAAGACTCAATTAAGTAACATTTACTTAATTTAAGTACAAATTCAAGTTTGAAGTAAAACATTCTTATTATAAGATGGGTTTAATATCTAGTTCGTAGGCTTTAAAATATTTTAGATTTTTAGGTGAAGACCGACGTTTCAATTCTACTACTGGAATTGAAAGATGGTAGCATTTTGACTTGAGGAGTATAGTGCATTGTAATATTAACTCGAAGCAAACAAGCTGAGCTCAGTTTGTTACTTTCAGTTTATAGAACCGGGAACCGAGCTCCCATGGCGCTCGAAAGGCAAGCAATAACTTTAACAACCCAACCCCCCTTGATTTTGAGCTCATTTTTCTTCTCTCGCCGTTCCCTAGGACGGAAGCATATCGATGGCACTGTTTAAGCATCGTCCAGTCTGTCGAACCGAACAAAAGAATCAAGCCGAGGTCTCTGCGCATGCCCAGTCTCAGTCTAAAGTACGCCTGCGCATCTCAGACTGGACATGCGCAGAGAGCAATGCTCGGCTCGTTTCCTCCGTTCGGTTCGGCAGTCTGGACAAGGCTTTAGATTCTGTTTTTCCGAGATCCTTTGTAACAGAGATTTGTCCTTTTATGTGTTAAAGATTCAGTTTGTAGCTTTGTTTATTCGCTTTGTTAAGTTAACAATACCCCCAACACTCCTTAGGATGCTTCCACTACTGGAAGCACCTTGGAGTGTTGTGCTTCGTGTTATTAACTCAACAAAGCAAACATACAGTTTGTTGCTTTGTTGAGTAACAACACCCCTTGAAGATGCTTCAACGAAACGTAGACCTCTCATCCCTCAAGATGCTGTCTTCGCCTAAAAAATCAAAATGTTGTGAAAGTGAACATGTTATAAAGATCTAAAATGTTGACTTTGGTGTGGTGCAGTGAGCTACATCAGTACTTAAAGATCTCTGATGTAACAAAATATTTCATATTTATATTTTTGACGTCTATTTCCAATCTTATCTACAGAATTTCCTGGATCTACTTACCTGTATTGGCTGTATTGTTATTTTCCATCTTTGCCCTTTGTGACCGAATTACAGCGAAATTTTACTTAGTAGTACTATACCCTTTCTATTGAAGATAGTTCAGATTGAAATTTTAATTACCTATTTTTAAAAGTGTTTTATCTATTCCTTACATGAATTATTTATTATAAAGATTTTACTTTAGAGTATAATTCTTACTTAATCACGTTCCCTTCTACCTGCTGGTGCTAAGGATTGCCTAAAACTAGCCATTCAAGGTCAAACTTGGTCGTAGGACACTCACTCTAACGAGCCATTGTGGTACGACAGTTGGACTGTGAGTGGGCACCCAACATTCACCAGCATGGGGCATGGGGCTGGTGAATGTTGGGTTGGTTGGCAACATGTCATACGACAAGTTTGAGTCGAATTCCCCCTGCATCCAACAAGCCTCGCCCCTTGCCGTTAATCCTAGTTGGAACGGGCGAATGGCTGGTTTAAGATTTTCCATGCTTCGCCGCCATCAGCTAACCTTTCTGCTTGGGTCCAAGACACACCACGCTTTGAGAGTAATTTGGATGTGACATTCAGTCTGATTATTAATTTCCTTTTTCATTTTCTGTTTACAGAACCGAGTGCGCCGTACGTGTTCTACGGGAACAAGGAGGGCGGTGGAGAAATGGGTAGCTGGGGAGGAGGACCTGAAGGTGGTCACTTCTTAGGAGGACATCTTCAAAACGGCCCTCAGAACCAGGGTCAGGGTCAACCTAACCAGCAGGGTCAACAACCCGGTCAGCAGACCCAGCTTAATGGTCAACCTAATCAGAATGGTGGCCAGCAAGGTTCGACACCTAGCCCTCCTCAGGGTGCTCCTCAACAAGGACCCAGAACACCAGGTGGACAACCACCTGATATTCATTCACCAGCTCCTTCACCTTATGACCACCATTCTCAAACCGGTAAGCAACTTCATGTTAAGTGAAATTAAGGATGGCGGGGATCGGTACTTCTTTAGATTGTAACTCCCCCATCCCCATGTCTTTATTAGAATATGAATGACTGTCTAATAAAGTCCAGACTGCCGAAGCGAATAGAGGAAACGAGCCGAGCATTGATATCTGCGCATGCCCAGTCTAAAGTGCGCTTGCGCATCTCACTCTGGGCTTGCGCAGATACCAATGTTCGGCTCGTTTGCTCTGTTCTGTTCGGCAGTCTGGACGAGGCTTAAAAAGCTATCAAGGCAAAGGGATGCTTAGTCCAATGTGCTTTGGGATAAAGGAATATCACACTTCTGTTTTTATGTAAGGGCAGTAACAGTCTAAATGAGAACATTCCGTACACCTTCTTTAGTTTGTTACTCCCTTCTGTTTCTTTTACAAGGAGAGTAACAATCTAAGGAAGTGCCCGAAGATCAGTCAGATTTGAAAATCGAAGCTTTGAATTTACCGAAACGACCTTTCGGTAAATTTTTACTTTTGACTGATACTAGCTATCCCCATTTACTGTTTAATTCACATTCTATGTCCACGTAGTTTTTAAATGAAATGATTTAAGTCTAGTATAAAACCCTCCACCGTATCTAATCGAAAATATTAATGAATAATATAATTTCAAGAAGTTGATTTCCGTAGTATTAGTATCTCTATTACAATTTTCTATGATTTTAAACAGTTTATTTTTGCTACACCTATAGTGATTTGAAATTGGGTAAATTCATATTGTACGTGCCAGGCTCAGATTTGAGCGACCTCTAACCACTTCTACCACCTCTAACTACCTCTGTTTAGGAAATTTCTCTGGCACGTACTACGTACTATATGAATTAGCCTGAAATTGGAGTCGGACATAAAACTCTAAACTAGGTTATTGGCGTACATTTATGTTGCCTAATAATTTTTAATTTAGATAATTTATTTGTTTTTCCAATTTAATGCCGATTTTGTATTAATGTATTAACTGAAAAGGTTTGGATTTACTTTAAATTTGTGATTTAGTTCGGCTGATGAAATTTAGTTTTCTATCTATATGTCTATATGTATTATGTATTAGACCTAAATTCTTTATACTGCCCGTCCACTCGATTGAAGTGCCAATGCGTCATAGTGGATTTAATAAAACTAGATAAATTCATATAATTCTTAAAATTGAATACAAATAATTCTTTCTGGTGTAATCTGCAGTTATCCATGTAGTCGAGAATCACTTGGCGGCACAATTTCGTTTGATTTTTACACTTAAGAGATTATAATATCCCTTTGTCAAAAGAGCTCATTTTTAAGATTTATACATTTGAAAGATTTTATCTATTAGTACATTTTTGAAATGATATCCCTTTGTCTAATCAGTACATTTGAGTGAGGCCCCCACCAATTTCCTAACCNTGAGCCCCCCCCCCCATTTTTCTAAGCCTCTTCTCCTAGGTGGCTTGATAACTGCAGTTTTACCTAAGCGCTTTCTTGATACAATTAAGTGCCTTCTTTTGAAGTCGAGAACATGAAATATTTTGTCCAAAATTTTTACTCTATAGGGGTTAAAATTAGATCCCTAAATGGGTTCGATAATAAAATTTCTTGAAAAACTGGAATGTTATAATTATTCTTTTTATTATATTTTATCCTAAAAGTAATTCAAAAAATATTCCTTCGTATATACGACTTTTTATTATTCAGTGACAGGTTTTTTTTTTTTTTAATAACTTCTTCCCTTTTCATGATAGTACATAGTACATCTTGCGACATTCATAAGTATTGTCGAAAAAGTAGCAAGTGAATAAAAGGGAAGAAAAAAAATCAAATAAACTCTATTGAAAAAAAGAGAGCCTCTAATAAAAAAAAGGGGGGAAATTCGGTGAAGTTAGAAACTTAATTTTCTCTCTCTTGCTTTAGATATTCTACCTCACTCTACTTGAGGATTCCTCTCGGTTGGCAGCACTGATCCTCCCACCATCCCCGATTCCAACTCGTTTAGGGAAATTAAACGCTCTCCCGCAGAGCTCCAAGCAACACTGTACGAATGTCAATAAATCATAACCCATAGCATCGTCTTATATTGTAGCCTTTTACAATAATTTTTCTACATTTGCGCCCTATAATTGCCTATTTTAAAGTAGGAAAAATGAAGTTTAAGTGTTAACATTAGTTAATTAATACTTTTAACTATTTATAATGCTTTAAACGTAATTTGATTCGTTCGTTTTTATGTTAATTTTCATCATTTCAAAATTTACCCGATCGCATTGAACTCAAAAGGTACTGTATGCTTTTTTTTCATACACCCCCCCTGCCTTTAATGTAACTTAAATGCATTATTAATTCATAATCGATCACGTGAAATGTAATTATTGTAAAATAGTGTTAATTAAGTTTAAAATATAATTTTTTGAAGTATTTTTCACTTATATTCAAGTCGAATTTCATATTTCCAGTGATCCGAGAAGTGAAGTTTTTTTTATACGTAGGGAACCCTACGTATAAAAAAAGTCGGGCTCTCCTCCTTTTACAGTTATAAAAGGCATAGGTTTTTTTTATCGTCCTTCGTCTATCTTTCTAAACTTTCTCCAACATTTATTATTCTCCTATATTATATCCTTTTTAATGATTTATAATCGATTTGCTTCAGCTGTTATCAACATTTAGATATTATATTTCTCTGTAATTACTTTTATCTTAAATATAATTTATTTAAAGCGTTTCTTTTGTTTTAAAAAAACTGAAGTAATCCATTCATTTTAATCAATTTTCCTTAAATTTATTCAAATCAGTATGTTTTGTTTACATTTGTTTGTGTTTATATTTTAGTTCAAAGAAAATGTAGGATTAAAAACGTGAATATACTTTATTTAATGTAGCCGGTATGTTAAATATGTTTTTATTTTACATCTTTGAACTATTTAAGTTTATCCTATTTCGTATTTAAATAGGTCGCGATTGGAAGTTTTAAAGATTAAGTTTTTATTAAACTAAATACATTTATTTATTGTTGAGAATTAAAAAAGTATTTATTTATGTATTTCTTAACCTGATAAGAAGTAACCTACTTCCCTGTAAATTATTTAGGGTCCAAGTAAATCTTAATAAATTTAAGTAAAGTAAATTTGAATCTATTTAAACTAATTTTTAAATAAAATCCATGGTCAAGAATCGAAGTTAACAAAAGGACACTTAGAGAATCTTAGCTTAGATATGTCAAACTTTGCTTAGAGATTCATCAGATGTGCACTCGATCAAATTTGTGGTAGGAATCATCGTACCTTTTCATTTACTACTATGCAGGTGAAAAGCTAAACTATTGTATCTCAAATATCCATTTAACATATACAATAGGATACATGCAAAAGGAATACAGTTTGCCCATTATGTGACTTTTTGACAGTGTGGGAAAATTTGAAAAATTAGGGTGGGGAGCCAATGAGAAGTCAGGATTTTGAATTCTAGATGGTTGGACCAACTAGGCAAACAAAAATGTCACTGGCTCCACCCTTCCCACATGCCTAGTGGTTTATTTTTTTTTCCTCATTTTGGTTGGCCAATCTGAGTGTCATAAGTCACCACTCGTAATGTGCTTACTGTAGTCTCGATATTTATACTGTAACTTTGTGCTGATAGAAGTTGATATTGAAAGCTTCTCCTATTATTCCTTCCTCGGTTTTAGTTACTACTACATGTGGGATGTAGGTATCCTGTTATTAGATATCGGCCAAATCGTTGTTCTTGCAGCTATATAATCCCGTCATTAACTTTCATAAGTTCCCTTCATAAGTCTTCAGCTTTATTCTGATACATTTATCCACGATCATAGGCAAATAGTCTATCTTACTATAAGATTGTTTGTAAATACCTCACGCTACTCCCTATAAGTAAATATTGAAATTAAGTTAATATAATATTATTTATGATGTGTTTGTCTTTCTGTATGTTACCAGCAGTGGGAGTGGACGAGGATGGGAGTGTGGATGCGGTGGCGCTCTCGCTCCAAACTAACGGAAACAGTAGCGCCAATACGAATCAAACCAACAATCAGAACGGTATGCAGCCTCAGCCCAACGGCCTGCAACAAACTCAAAACTCAAACATGCAACAAAACCCGAATACGAATATGGGACAGCAGAACGGAGGCAGCATCCAGCAGAATCCGAGTAGCGGATCGGATAGCGATGCACTCCAAGCCCTTCACAATGTCGTGACCCCTTCATCTACGCCCGTACCAAGGTGCTTCTCGGCTGATAACCAACAGAACGGAAACTCAAACCAGCCTCAATACTATCCGAGGCCGCCTCATGTGATCTCACCAACGAGTTTCATGTCCTATCTTAAGCAACCCACCGTCATGATCACTTCCATCAATCCGCACGATCCTAATGCAGATTTGCATCCCGGTAAGCATATAATGCTTTTCTACTTTTAAACCCATTCTTAAGATACTTATTTTCTTCTTTATATACTATAATAGATAAATTATCTAAACAGAATTGTATTTTTAAATAATTTTTTTTTTTTTTTTTTTTTACAAAATCAAGAGGTACTTACCATCAATACTTGCTTGATCTGAGGATCACTGGACTGGTTTCGGCATTACACCATCATCAGCAGAGGAATATAAATCTCCTAGAGTCAAAATGAGCGTCTCTCATGTAGACTCTACGAGTACATTTTGAATCTAGGAGATCTATATTCCTCTGCTGATAATGGTGTTTAGCCCAAACTGGTCCAGTGATCCTCAGATCAAGCTAGTGTAGACGGTAAGTACCTCTTGATTTTATAACTTATTAAGTTGCGGTAATAATCCTCAATTTGACTTAAATTTATTTTACGATTAGTGTCAATTACTAATTTCTTGAGCGTTTCAACTGAAATACTACTTACATCAATTAGTCGTAGAGAAACGATTCTTCAGTTGTTAATATTTCATAAAATATCAATGCTTTGTTGATAACTCATCCTTGCTCTTCTATATTTAATTAAATTCACAGTCTATAGATAAACGACATATATACACAAACTCAAAGATATTTTACCTATTACTCTAATTATTTTACCATAATTTAAATTCTTCCTCTTTTCTCCTCTGTTTATACATATAATAGTTTACATTGAAAGTAATCATCTAAATTTATTTGTATTTTTCTTTTCTATGTTCTCAGGGATGCAAGAACTGTTAACTGGCGGTAATATTAAAAGTAATTCTAAGAGCAGTAATAGTAACGATCTTAGACTATTTAAATGTTTAACGTGCGGTAAAGATTTCAAACAGAAATCTACTCTACTTCAGCACGAGAGGATCCATACAGATTCAAGACCTTACGGCTGTTCAGAGTGCGGCAAGAGGTACCCCCACTTAACTTTTCTCTTATTAGATTACTCTTATCTATCATTTATTTATTTTTAAATTGTGATTTTTATATTTTTCATTTTTGTTATTTTATTAAATGTTTTTGTTTTTCTTTCTAGGAAAATGTCACTATACTTTTTTAATAGAAAATTTAAATTTTTATCATTTACGTTTTATGATATATTTTTCATGTTATGAATTATCACAAATAATTTATTATTATTTTTTATATCTGTGTCAATGGGAATCGAAAGGAATCTTTAATATATATTTATTTATTTTTATCAATAACATATTATTTATTTTACTAAAAAAAAAAAACATAAATCTAATTTTTTCGATTTTTATTTTTTATCTATTTATTATAAAAAGATTGTAAATACAGGTGGGAAAGGACATGGATAATTTATTTTATTATTTTTTATTTTAGGATTTACAAAAAAAAAACTTTTTTTAATATCTTCATTATTTTGGTGTTTGTATATTTTTTTATTTGTTTGTTTGTACTTTTTTTTGTATTCCTTTTTGTATATAAACTAGGAGCTTTTGCACCCCAACTACCAAACGAAACATTTCAAACTTATAATTTTTATCCTTTGCACACATTTTTATTTAAATAACATTGTATAGTATAATTACTAAAACTTATTAGATAAAACAATAAGGTATTTTATCATTTCTTTGGTGAAATTTGTTTAAATATGGACATTGATGAAGCGAACGAAGTATTTTTGTTAAGAAAATGCACTATGTCAGTAAGTTTGTTTGATTAGGGAACTGAAAGCATATTGCTTTTGCCCAAAGATGTCAATCGCTAATCATCCGGCATAGCCGAATGTGCGTTAGCAGTAGTGCATTGAGCACTCGCTTATTCTCACCTGAAAGCTAGTTCGTTATCTATATTCCTGGCAATGGTTCAAACCCCAGGCAGGTAACACATATTTCACACTGATGATCATATCTAGTGGATATGTGAAGTGATTGATTCCCTCCACGCCCAGCAAGTCATATGGGTTTGCTCATCGAACCCACTTATGTGACCTGTTTTCAAGTTTAGGAACTGTAGAGTTCATTTTGGATTCCAAACCACCGGATATTGAAAAGTAAATCTTCATGTCAGTACTTATAACTTAGGCCGAATGAATCAAATTTGGCATTTATGCACTGCTTTTTATCAATGGACAAGAGTTTGTTGAAGTTAAATTTTACAAAAATGTTATTTAGTATATCAGTGTATCTCTAAATTTTTATTATTTCCAGTTGCCAAATATATAACTACGTTCACACATCGTTATGAAAACATTTTGGATCCAATTTGATTTTAAAAGATATGTGTTTACAAAAAAATACACGTGATCGAAATTTATTTTTTGATATCTCATAATGGTGAAGTCTTGAGTAAAACCTTCTTTAATGTTACCTAATAAGCAAACAAATTTTTATTTTTCTTATTTAAAACTTTGTACAGACCCTTTATAATATTAACTTATCTTTCAAAACTGTCTACACTGTGATATGTGATATGATTACGTTTAGTTACCATAGTTTTTTTCGATTTTAATATCCACGGTTTTTTAAATGTTAGATTGTTTTTTTCCATTGTTATGTAGTTGTTAAGATTTAATAGTTTTATTGGTCTGTGCTACATGTAATCTGTTGAGTGAGGAGTTTTCAGTAATGTATGACGGAGGAACATATACGTTCCCAACATGATGTTTTAATTTCAACTGATTTAACTCAGAACGATCCTCACTTTCGTAATCTCTGGTAGGCTTTTAACACTAGTCAAGCAATTTTATATTTAACACTAGTCAAGCAATTTTATATGTAAGTAATGAAATACGATGTTTTTCCTAAATATAGATTATATGATTTTAGGCTTGAGAATGGCCTGTCGGGCCGAAACGTTGCCGACCTTAATATAAGAGTTTTTATTACCCTAAACGGATCCACACTACAATTGATANTCCCTATATAAAATTTGGATACAAACCTTTAAATAAGACAGCCAAACTTTATCATAACCTCAAAGATAAAATTCCCTTTGGGAATACGATCGGGGCAATTTATCAAATACCATGCGGTCAATGTAACAAAAGTTACATTGGTGAGAGCAATCAACTAATTAGCAACCGCATCAAACAACATAAATACGATGAAAGCAAAGGCAATGCCAATACAGCCCTGTCATGCCATTCATTGGCCACAAAACATAATTTTAAATTTGAAGACACAAAAATCATAGGTGTTGAAAATAAATCAAATCGTAGAAAGATGGTTGAAGCCCTCAATATAGCTATTAGGTCAGAATCCACAGTTAACATTAAAACAGACTCCAGATCCCTCAACAAATATTACAGTGGCATTTATAACAACTCTATTCAAAATTCCCGCCATGGGACCTTATCATGACGGTTTTTGCTTGCAGATATATTTTAGGTTCATTTTATATTTATTTTTATTCAGTCAATTTAATGCAATAGCAATTTACTAGTATTATTACTTAGCAACATAATTATTTATGAGCAAATAATTGGAATTTTTAATTTTTACGAGTGTATTTTTCTAATTCGAACTCTCTTATCTTGTGATAACACTGACACTGTGATATGTGATATGATTACGTTTATAGTTACCATAGTTTTTTCGATTTTAATATCCACGGTTTTTTAAATGTTAGATTGTTTTTTTCCATTGTTATGTAGTTGTTAAGATTTAATAGTTTTATTGGTCTGTGCTGTATGTAATCTGTTGTGTGAGGAGTTTGCAGTAATGTATGACGGAGGAACATATACGTTCCCAACATGATGTTTTAATTTTTAACTCAGAACGATCCTCACTTTCTTAATCTCTGGCTTGAGAATGGCCTGTCGGGCCGAAACGTTGCCGACCTTAATATAAGAGTTTTTATTACCCTAAACGGATCCACACTACAATTGGAGATATTTACTGTTTAAATAGTAAGTTTTATGCAGTTATAATTAAAACATTTAAATAGGAAGTTTTGTGCTCCGATATCCGTTACATAGGTATGGCGCAAATGGTTTAGTATCTGGCATACTCCCAGTAGCCTCGGGTTCGATCCCAGCTTATGGCACATCAATTTTTAACGTTATAAATCATTTAGAGGTGAGTCGTTGTTGGGACACTACTCGATTATATAAAAGATAACATATATGTAAACTTAAACATTGTCGTGAAACACACCCCTGAAATTTTGAAGTTTTAATTCTAAAATCGTGAACTTAAGGCAATCACAATTATTGTATTTGCATTTTTCTTTCGTATTTAAAAAATATAAAAAGAACTTCGCTCGCTTCCAAATTGAACCATATCATCGACTTTTTGGTTCACTTGATGTCATATTATTGATAACATATTTCAAGGGGGTGCAAAAACTCCCCTTGTTTGTTGTTTTTGAACAATTTTACATTTAAAAAAAAAAAAAATTACCAAAACCAAAAAAACGGAATTACAGTTTCAAAATGGCGGGGACCCTTATCCAGCATGAGAGGATACATTCTGATGCCCGACCTTATGGATGTACCGAATGTGGAAAAAGGTACATTTCACCTTTTAAGACATTGTTTTAATTTTTAGAAGTGTATTTCCATTTTTTTTTTCTCTTTTTTATGGGATTGGGGGTTTAATTATTTATTTATTATTCTATTTTTAACTCAGAACGATCCTCAC
>KZ652224.1:203980-218011 GCA_001010745.2 Gerris buenoi
AATTTTTTTTTTTCTTTCTTTTGGGAATGAGCGTTCCCTGCCCTAACCTCACCATTATTTTGGGTTAAATTAAAGAGGGATATAAAGAAAAATAAAATGTGATTATCGACGGGAGGAGTGTAAAAGTAATTTTCTGCTGGTGAAATGGACTTGAAGGCAGAAAAAAGGGGAAAAACACAAAAAATATATATTTTCAAGGGGGGGAGGGTAGAAGTTGAAGGCAGCAAAAAATCTAGGTCATTCCTCCGAGACCCCCCCAAAAAAAGTGTTTTTATATGTTGGGTTAAGAACCGGTTTGATGGCGCATGCGCCTTTAATCTTTCCAAGCTCTTTCTTTAGTTTAGAACACTCGACGAACTCTAACTAAAGAAAAATACCCTCTTATTTCTAGACAACCATTAATTTCAAGCCTTCTAAAAACCTTCCAACCTCCTAAACGAAGTAAAGAAAAATATCTAAAATGAACGGTATAAGAACGAAAAAAAACAGATCGAAACTTACCCGAAAAAAAAATTTACAACATAAAACAATTTAAACAATCCTTTTTTTAAAAGAAGTGGAAAAACAGAAAAATAAACCTTTTTTTAAAAAATTATAAACAAAAGAAAAAGGGCAACACTGACTGAATAAATAAAAGAATAGCTTCTTTTGTGAGGTTATACAAATGCAGGTTATATTATTATTTTTTTACGTATCGTTCAACGCCCTCGGATGAAAATCAATATATTTTATTATATTTTAACATTTTTTTTTATTGTTGGTGTTTTTTTTTAATCCTTTATACTTTAAAATTGAGGTCTAAGCGTCATATTTATTAAATTTAATTTTATGTGATAAGCTTTTTGGGAAGTTTGTTTATAATTTTACGTAGGTTCTCAACAAAAGAGATTGAATTTCCATGGTCGTTTTTTTCATTATTATTTATTTTATAATTTTGTTTTTATTTTTGTGATATTAATCTAGTTATTCTTAATTTTTATTGTTTTTCTTTGTATTTTATTTATATTATTTTATGAAAAGGACTGATGCATTTCACATAACATTTTATATCTTTTAGGTTTTAATAGCTTTATTTATTTTAAAGTTAATTTACTTAATAAAACCCTAATATATAATATGTTTGCGATTAGTTGTCTTTGGGATTTTACGATGCCTTGATGGTAATGACCTTTTACTTATGGCATCTTTTATCCAATCCTTTGTATTTCCATCACAAATTATTCTTAATTTTTATCAATTAAGTCGAATCTCTTTATATTATCAAATCTAACGAGTCAAATTCAAAGTATCCGTTCTATCTTTCTGACTATTGATAATAATTTCAGAAAATATTAACTATACTGAGATAATTGCAATAATTATAATTAATGGCTTCAATGCAGGGGTATAATTAACACTAGTTGTTCTGTATTAATTCTTGCGTTGACAGAGGCTGTAATATATCTAGATGTTCGGTAAAATTTGCACTATTTGGCCCTCCTAATTTAATTGTCAGATTTACTTTTTAAAAAATAAAATAAAAAAAACTTCCTTTTACAACCTTTTAATTAACTAGCAATGTTTGTTTGTATGTATGTTCGGGTCAAATCTTGCAACTGAATTTGAGAGCAGTTATCCTCAACGCAGTTAGCCCAAGACGGCGGTCTAGTTATTTTTTAAGCTCGGCCATGATATGGTTATCAAATAAAAGGGTTTGCTGAGAAGAATACAAATAAAAGCTTGTTATTTAATTTTTTTTTTTTTTTTCAAATAAAACTATTACATTTCAACCTTACCTTACTATAACCTTTGAATATTTTCCTTAGGAAGTGACACAACTTAGTTAAAAAAAAAAACTTGAATTTTATCGAGATACTACAACTGTAATGAATTTTTTAATGTAAAATGGAACAGAAATTGGATTATTAGAAATAGGTGGGCTATATAGTGCAAATGTACCAGATTTTCTTATTAATTTTACGGTTTTAACTCTGAATTTTTCTCCTATGCCTGTTAGTTACTATTACTACGTTTGCATCACTTTTAAAAGCTCTTCAAACCAAAAATGTTACCATGAGGAGTTTCTAAAAACAGTTTTCGCAACAATTGTGAAAACTCTAAACTCCCAGACTAGTAATAGTTAAGTGAGGTTATCATATCTCTGCTTATCATACCTACTGCACATGTCTCAATTCTGTTTTCAATTCAATACCCGTTTTCATGCTATTTTTTCAAAACAGTTTCCACAGTAAACTAAATAGACTGCAAATTAGTGTGGCACATAGCTTCCTCGCATCCAATCATGTACTTTATTAACTGTATTAACATTATTGTTACGTTACTTTCTTGTTATATTGGATATTGTCTAAAAACTATTAATAGTTTTAGCGATCTTTAACACTTTATAGCGGTGTCGCTGTTGGTATTAATAAAAAATTGTATTTGGAAAAAATGTTTGTCCCATTGAAAAGATGAAGTTTGATTTTTTCCCCGGCCTAAATTTCCAATTATAAATTTGAAGTTCACGTTTATGTGAGCGTTACGCTTGGACGGATAACGTAGTCCAACGAATTCGTCCTGAGCATTGGTAAAATGAACATGTATACCAAATTTCATCCAAATCGGTCAAGAATTACTCAAGTTATTGTCGGACGTTTCAAAATTCGCGGATACACAGACAGACAGACACGAGACCAAAAATGTTCCCTGATGTCTGAAACGGATTTCTGTCCTGGAATTTTTAAAATCGGACACATAAAAGTTTTTGGTTCTCAAAAGTGAACACAATGCTTCCGTTACCTTCGGTAAGCTCGGAAGCAAAATTTGCTGTTATGACCTTGAACTCAAAACGTTTTCAAATCACCGTTTCCATGGGGTTTTGAAGACCAAAACAGTTATCAAAACAGTTTTAAATACCGAAACAGTTATCAAAACTGTTTAGACAACTCATAGAAGAGTCGTAAATGATTGTAGTATAACATTTGACCAGTTTTTTTTACCTTACCTTATCTATATTAGAGATTTTTTGTAAATGATTGTCCCAAGAGAACTTAATTAAGGTATGAAGATTTGAGAGATTAATGATCCCTGTAATGGGATCAAAGCATTAGGAGTCACAAAATCTCTGGCTCAGTCTCTTCTTGAAGATCTGGATTTATTTTAAACTTATAGTAAGGATTATCATCAACTTTTCCGTAGGGATTACTCAAGGGAGCTGCTCATATTGTTAGTCTTCAGTAGTACAGCAGAGCGTCGATTATCCGAACTAATGTTTTTTGGGGTGGTTCAGAAAAAATTAATTCACTAAAAAATTAAAAGGGAAGATGTAAAAATAACCAAAGTGTATGCAAAAAGCATCTTTGTTTTATTTATCTATTACATAGTGAAAAAAAAATTTGTTGTATCACCTAAGATTAATTTGGCATAAAGAAAGTGGCAATACTCTTCAAGATTTTTTCAAGCTTCATTACTTACTTTTTTATACTTCGTTTTTCACCATGAATCTTGATTTGCCGAATCCCATTTACAGTACATAATCTGAAATTTTTTAGCTACCCAGAACTGGGGATGAATAAAGAGTCACCACCAAGCTTCATGTTTAATTTCAATGCTTTTTTACACAATATGGGTCCAGATATGGGCTGTCCAGAGGCTCGTTTTTGCTAAAACCAAGTGGATGCAGCATCTTCCAACAATTCGGATTTCAGTTTTTTCATAGACTGCCCTCCTCATTGTCAAGATTAAGTGGTTACCTAGTGATAGCATCAAAAAAAAAATTTCTCAATAAAAAGTAAATTTCATTGTTTAAAGCCGGACCTCAATAACTAGTGAAATATCTTTTGTACTAGAGAGACGAAAGTAAATGAGAGAAAAAGATACAGTCTCAAAGTATTTTAACGTCTAAACAAATTTCCCTTGAAAATTTCTACTCATTGCACCATCACTGAACTTAGTACTGGAAAGTTAATACTGGTTAAGATAGTTTTTTATTTCTTAAGAATATTAATTTGTAATTGAAAAATAAGTTGTGAGCTGTTGAGTCACTTATTAGGAATAAATAAAGATCTCTTCATCTAATAGCAACTTTATTGTATAAAACTGACATTTAATAATTAGTGTACATCTTCTGTATTAGAGAGACAAGAAGAAAAGTGTTAGAGATATAGTTATAAAATGTCCAAACTCCTACACTGTTTATTTCTCTTTGAAATTTCAACCTGTCTAACCAGCTTCAAAGATGAATTTGTACAGTAAAATTAGTAGAAAGATCTGAAAGATACTTTAAGTTCTTTAATAAGTACTTATTGTCATTTTTTGAAATGAATAAAAAAAAGTTGTTGGTTACACTTGTTCAAAACTGCTTTTTGTGGCAAATTCGATTTCTAGGGTTAGACTGTGTCAGATATGTAAATCTCATGTTTCAAGCCCATTTGTAGGGAACATTCTTAAGGGAATTATTCATGATGAAAGTGATTAGCTACTGTTCCTAAACCCTTTTAGTGATAAGTTACTGTTACTAACCCCCTTTAGTGATACTATTGACTAGACCATTTGTAGGCAAATTATTCACAATGAAAGTAATTAGTGATTAAGCTACCTACTGTCGTCTAGCCCATTTATATGGGAATTATTCACAATGAAAGTGATAAGCAATACTGTGATTAACTATATCAGCGATTCAAAATATCTTTTACCCTAGATTTAGACTTCTTTTTTGCTTAATATTTTTCTAATCTTTAATGTGATGGATTGTAAAATAGGAGGCACCATAGTACTGTGAAAACGGTTTTGTATTGGCCTTAGTCTAGAAATAGGGTGAGGTTGTTCTTTTTTTTTAGTAGGTAAGAGAGCCAATTAGCCCATGCTACAAATTTAGAGGCTTTCTCAATAGGATGTCCACCAAACAAATTTTGTTTCTCACCCTATATAAAAAAATGTTATGAATTACTTTAATTATTATAAAATAGATTAGTAAAACAAAAAACATTGTCATTTTTTATACATTGGTCATTGCTCTTTGATTGCTAAATATTATTGAAACTTTTAGGTACTATTACATTAAAGAATTTATCATCTTTTTGGAAGCAATTTTTTTTTTTTTTTTTATCAAATTAAAACTATAATAAGGGAGACAACCAACACCGCCTGTATTTTAACCACAATGTGCATTTTTCTATTTTTTGTTTCCCGTCAATTATTATTATTTTTTTTTATTTTTTTTTTTATTAACAACATACTTTATTGTTTTATGCATATTTACATATTACAAATTACATATTAGTATAATTTTCATATTAATAATAATTACAAAAGTATAATATAATGATAACATAAGTGTAAAAAGATTGTTGCTATACTCTTTAGTTTTTAGTTCAATTTAGATGATAAATTCTCTAATATGATTCTACTTACATCATATGTCAACTATTCTAGCAAATACCATCCTCTTATTTTTATATTCCATCTTATAGATAATTATATTGGTTATGATTAGATTTTTAGGGGAAACCCTTTTTTTACAAAGTATGCTACATATGAAAAATTCTTTATAAACTGCTACTCGTTACACGATAACAGTGCGACAAGTAGAGTAGTCACACTGTTATTTGTTTCAAATAACAGTGATAAATAATCACTGTTATTTGACAGTGTTAAATCACGTAAAACACAATTAATTAAAGGACACTGGTGCAAATATGAGTTGGTTCCAAACTTATGGTGTCCTGCTTTAATTTAACACATCAAATGACGCATTTCCATTAAAAAATGTCAACCCTTTGTTTTGGAGGTATGATTTATTCGAGCTTCCCTATAATTTTCCTGTTATATAACTTCTAAGTTTCAATTATTTTGTTGGATACTTTCCGACATGCAAGTGGATTTACACCAGGCAAACACAGGAAGTTATAAGAATCCTCAGTTTTTTTCTACGGACTCTAACTGCTCTTTATAATTGCATCTTATCTTCTTATCTTAGTCTGCGAAGGTAGCTGAAACATTGTGATCTCTTTTTTACTTTCTCATATAAAGAGTCTTGTCTGTGCTGACGCCTGGAGTCTAAACTACTGGGCCGACTTGGATAAAATGTGGCATACATGCTTAGAAAAATCGTACCCCAAGGCTGCTTTATTACTGCCTTCATTTTTGAAATAAAAAGATTAAGTGTCATCTCATTAATGAAACTTAAATAAAATTTGATTTTTGTTAGAATACATAATCGATGTAATTAAGTTCATACCGTTATAATGACCATGGAATCAATCTCTAAAAAATAATTAGCAAGCTAATAATTCTTGAATAGTTGGGTCTATTTAAGGAAATACAAAAGACTTTTTTGCGGTATTTCAACCTCTACATGGGTCATTCTCAAGTTGACTGACTAGGGTGGCCAAAATGGGACACTCCCATTATTTTAAGCTTGGATAGGGTCTTGTTGATCATAAAATTTCCTGTTTTTCAGAACAATCGGACATTTTTCAGAAGGTCTGCGTAAAATAAAATACTTCATTTAAAAATAAGTTTAGATTTTAAAATCCTTGTAAAGCTATAATCTGCTCACAGATATGTTTGTATAAAATCACCATACCGACAGTCAGACATGGTATGTTTATATCGTTTGCTTAAATCTATATATATTATCTATATAGATATAAACAAATTTGTTTATATTGTTTGTCTGGCCAAGTATTTTTTGTGGTTTTACGTTATAGACCCAACTCTTCAAGAATATAAAATTGCAGCGAACTACTTTCTAATATCACCAATTCACCTTTATTCGGTTGAATTTTTTAAAATTTAAATATAGAGCCTACAAATTATTATTTATTAATTTATTTAAGTGAATGTATTATATGGGGTTGTTATTATTCGTTAAAGGGGTATTTATGTGTATAAAAATCTATATATAATCTCAGGTGTTACACATGGAGTATTTGGTGCTCAAGGTAAAGTGTTGCCGGACCTGATTCAGCACGGTAGGTCAGCTGGCATGCCATTGTACGTCCGATGTCCTATCTGTCAGAAAGAGTTTAAGCAGAAGAGTACTCTACTTCAGCACGGCTGTATTCATATTGAGTCTAGGCCTTACCCTTGTGGAGAGTGCGGCAAGAGATTCAGGCAACAGTCTCATCTTACTCAACATCTCAGGTAATCGCAAAGAACTTTAGTTAAATTTACTCAATATGTCGGTAAAAAAAAAGATAATTGTGAGATTCTAGATAAGCGAATAAAGATAAACATCCACTTAAACATCTCTCCACTAAAAGTAATTTTACTGTTCAAAACCACCTTTCAACCACTAGTGGCCATCTTAAGTACCTAATAAAAGGAAAAATTGGTTAAAAAATATATGTATAAGCTAATTACTTGATATCATTGAAGCGAGCATATAGTAAGAAATGTGTATTGAATAATGAGAAAATAGATAATCATGGAGGAGTAGTTAAAGAATATGAGTTAGGTACTCATTACTATACTCTCATCTAATAGTGAGGAAACCACCCTGCATTCTTACTATTCCTCAAACCTCACATCTGCTTTTCAACTATTATAAAATTTACCACTTCACTACAAAAAAAACTTCTACTTGTATCAAGTTGAAATTTTACATGCCTTATTCAATTGTACTTTAGACGATGTGTATGAAGTTTTAATATAGTACATTACGCGTCGAGTGTGGAAAGAAGCATTTTGCATGCGAGTGTGGTGTTTACACCCGAGCGACAGCGAGGGTAGTAAAACCACACAAGCAATGCAAAATGACGTTTTCGCACGAGTTGCTTACCGTACATTATCTACGATTGTTAGATTTTAATAATAAATGCAGAAAAAAATAATAAACTTCCTGTATGTAAGCTGTAAACACGATGACAGTGCATTATTTTAATATTTTTTGTAATTTTTCAGCAGAATTTAATTCGTTTTCAGCAAATTTGCTGCATGGAAAGTTAGTTCGGAAAAAATCCGCAAGTTATTTTATTTGTTTTGTTACATCCCATAATATTTACAATCCTTCATTTAGACAGATTTCAAATTTAAGATTTTTTATTAAGAGGTAAACATTGAATGACAGCGAAAAAGAATAAGTAAACCAAGTAAACAAAAATAGAATTAATTGAATTAAAAAACAGTATGTAAAAAGTTCTTTTTATCTTGTAATTATATTAAATAAACATCAAATTAGTTGTGTTACATGTAAACAAACTCGCTAATCGTGTGTAAAGTTGAAGAAGAATTCTTCTTCTTTTTGTCACTAGAGTGGAAAAAAAAGGAATTCTTCTTCTTTTTGTCACTAGAGTGGAAAAAAAGAGGAATTGTTCAAAACTATGAGACACGCATGCGCAATTAATACAGGTGTGTAAAGAATCACTTTCTAAGAATCTAAACAGAGATACAATGTTAATATTACGTATCAATCGTAGATAAAAATCTTTACATTATAATGTAGGATATCAGTAAAAACGTTGTTTTCTCAATTTTAAACCTTAAGGTCCATTTTAATAGTTTTACCAATCTTTATCACTTTATAGCGGTGTCACTTTTGGTTTTACTAAAAAAAAAAAATGTTTGTCTCATCTAATAGGAGGCTTATAAAATTGGCAGATGTTTATCCCAACTGGTGTAACTTGTTAACAGTTTATTATATATATATATATATTTTTTTTTTTNCTGCTCAATATTATTTAAACGAATGTTCTTATAGATAATGGGGAAGCTACCGGTACTACTTTAATGGTTACTCCCCTATGTTCTTTTAAAATTTAAATGGTTACAATTAGTTAAACATTCCTTTGTCTAAATAACTATTTAGACAAATGATGTTTAGCCACACTTTTTTATTTTTATAAGAGGAGGAACAGTCTAACGAAGAACATTTCGTACTTCTTCTTCTTCTTTAGATTATTACTCCCTTCGGTTTTTTATAAGGGGAGTAACAGTCTAAAGAAGAACCTTCCTTACTATTCCCTTTTGGTTTTGTTTATTTAAAAGGAGAGTAACAGTCTAAAGAAGTGACAAGCTACTTATATACTACTAAGCTACCTATATACCAATATGAAATAAATTTGTTAACATATTTAATTTTTTTTTTTTTAGCCCCTTAATAATAAAATTATTTTTTGATAAGTATGTCATACTAAAAAAAAAAATTGACTCGTATTCACAGAAATAAAATTAAAAATAACCACTACGGCCAATATCTGTAACTGTGATGGTCAAAAACTGTGGAAATGTAGAAATATCTAAAAGTTGAGAGTTTACAAGAAATTAAAAGGCTCACTATAGCAATATTTAAACTCCTTCTTAGGTCTAGGCTGACTTGTAGTAGTAGTAAGGTCCTAGTGCTAGTGCTAAATGGGTAGGACGAACCACTTGTTCAAATCAAGCAATTAGGCCCATTTTCTTAGCTCCGTGGCAGAGAGTTGCTGCCACTTCACACATCATACCTCTGTACATTGTACCGCCGAAGCAAGTATGATGTGATGATTAGGGAGCTATATAAATCAGAGTATCACAGCGAGGAATCGAACCCATGACCTTGTACCACTTTTGATTTAGTGATGGCCAAGTAGGCGTATTAAGTAATTTAAAGTAATCTACACGCCCTGGCTCTCATTTAGGCTGACTAAATATAAAATGATAACTGACAAGAAGATTACATTTTGTTAAGAATCTTATGTTAGGTAATTTATCTCTGGATCACAATGATTCTTTAAAACCATAGAATTTTATGATGAACAAAGGAAATATTTAAAATATTGTAAAAGAGGTTATTTTTAATTAAACCAGCTGCTTAAGAATTTAAAATCTAGTGGGAGATTTGACTGTAAAATAAGTATCTTAAATTTATTTTGTTTATTTATTATCTATTTATTTGTTTAGGATTCATACGAACGAGAAGCCATATGCTTGTATGTACTGCGGACGAAATTTCCGTCAACGTACAATTCTGAATCAACACGTGAGAATCCATACGGGTGAGAAACCTTATAAATGCAGTCAGTGCGGTAAGGACTTCAGACAGAAGGCAATACTAGATCAACATACTAGGACTCATCAAGGTGATAGACCATTCTGCTGCCCTATGCCTAACTGCAGGTAAATTACAAATTTACTATTTCATTTTGATAAAATATATGTTTTGGAAGTTATAAATTGTATATGGACTTAAAAGGTTGAAGATTAAACCTTCATTGTTAAAAATTTAACCATAAAAAAGCAGATTTGGACTGGAAATAAATTAAAATTGTTCAAAATTAAATTGATCTTTTATTAAAACAAATGAACAATACTGTATTATAAAAGAATCATTAACGTTTGAAATCACTAATCAGATCGACTAAGAAGTGAAGTGTACATTCGGAAAGACCAACCTAAACAAATGGGGGTCAATTTCAGTCAGTATCTGAACTTTCAATTGTTTTAAGGGTCCGAGGTGGTTGCAACCAATGGTCACTTTACAATAATATAAAAATATGATATGAAAAATTAGGATTGTCCTCAGATTAAAATTAATATGGGGGTCTTCTGTAGGCTAACTTTTGTATTCTATATAAATCTAAAACACAATTTTGCTTCCAAGCTTACTGAAAGTAACGGAAGCTATGTGATTATTCAAAGAAAATAAGACAGAAATCCGTTTCAGACATCAGAGAACATTTTTGGTTTCGTCTGTCTGTCAGTTTATCACTTAATTTTTGCAAACCAACATAACTTAAACACTATCGGTCCGATTTAATTGAAATTTTCAATGGTAACTCATAATTAGCCCATTTTCGGTCCCAATATTAGTTTCAACATTCTGTGCCCATTTGTTTCTCTTCAAAATGTGCACAAACATACATTTTTTTATACCTACATCTTCATAAGTACTCATCTGATTTTCTATGAAATTTGGGTTTATAAATAGTAGCCCGCAGATAGCCACAGATCAATTTCAACTGATATTTTAATTCATGTAAATAATCAAAATAATTTTATAATGAAGTAGGTGGTTCCTTTTAAGTATAATTTCTTGATTAGTTGGGTCTTTTAAGGAAATATAAACGCCTCACTTTTGCGATATTTCGATCCCTCCTTGGATCATTCTCAAGCTAAAAACATAGTTTATTTCATTATTACAATTATTTTATAAATTATAATTACTGTACATTGAAATTAAGTTGTTCATTTACTGGTATTAACTATAGACACTTGCATCTTTACTGACCTGATTGACTGGCTGATTACATTGTCATGATTATTGTTGTATATAAAAGTTCCTACAGTTATGTGTCATTGAATCTTCTTGTCAAAATAATTTTGATAATGGGGCGAAATGAAATAAATTTGACAACGATGGATTTTAAAAGCATAAAATCATTAAATAATATGAAATAAGATGCGAGGAGGCTATGTGTAACTCTAATTGGCAGAATATTTTTATTTGCATAGGGAAGCGGCAATTTAGGGAGGGTGCAATTGAGGCACAAGGTTTAAATTTATACGGCTATGGGTTAACATTGACATGACATCCTTTTATTGTAGTGAAGAGGAAGCAATTTAGGCAAAAGGTCCAATTTTATATGGGTCCATCTATGGGTTAAGTTTTAAAATCAGATTAGCAGTTTTGAAATCTGGCTTTATGTTGTACAATTAAGTAATAATTTTTATGTTTTTAGGCGGAGATTCTCGACTGAGTCTGAAGTTAAGCGTCATATTGACAATCATATGAATCCACATGCCTCGAAAAGAGCACTTAACTCTACAAAACAATCGTCAAGGAACAACGATAATCCCATATCTCTTGTTAAACCTGAGTTATACTTCCCTCAGTGCTACACACCTTCGTTTAACCAAGGCTACCAACCTTTACCACATCCACCGCCTCAAACGCTCCTCAACACACCTGACTTCAAAGCATCTTCGCACAACCTGAGTCTCCCTCCGCCTCAGCTCCCACCTACAGCTGTGGTTCAGTAACCCGAGGCCTGCGCAAAGAGAAAAGGTAAACATCACAGCAAAAAGAAAGTTTGCCAACCTTACATTAACTCAATTCCGTTCTTCGGTCATTTTTAATTAAAAAAAAAAAAAAAATAGCCAAAAACTTAATAAACTCTCGTAAAAATAACGAGATTAAATGGAATAATTCAAATTAATGTAAGTTTTCATCTTTTATTGACTACATTATAAACAAAGTCATTATTAACTCCAACTTTGCCCAAAAATACTTAAATTGTACCCGAAAAGTATTAAGTACCTTTTTTGTTCGCGCTAAGGCAATAACCACTTTTAAAAGCATCTTAAAAATAGATGCTGCCTATACTTAACCTTCATAATTTTCTTTCCTAACCACAATTGTAAATAATATAATTATAACTAGGATGTGTAAAGTGGCCACTTAAGAAGGGTTAATGTTATTTACCACAGGCGAAATGCAATTAATACGTCTTCTCAAAATGTTCAAAGAGTTTTGTCTCCTGTAAAGACTAAAAATAATTTTAATCAAATTATAATTATTAATAGCGTTAATTCTCGGTCTAGTTCTAATGTCATAAATATTGACTTGCTAAACATGTAGAAATATTGACAGCTTAGATTCGGGACTAGTTATCGGTTACGGCAGAGAAAAATCATTCTCCTGCGTAGCTTAGTTGGTTAGAGTGTCTATACTGGAAATATAGGAGGCCCGTGGTTCAAGTCCCGGTGCTGGAGTCTATTTTTCTCTGTCTGTCTCCCAGTGTTAATAATAATTATAATTTTATTAAAATTAAAATTTAAACTTTCCGTAGTATGAATACTACCAAAAACTGAAAAATTGGAAGACTAAAAATAGTTCATCTTTAAATAACATCTTATGAATAAACCTTTATGTTTGCTATATTAGCAAAAATATATTTTATCTACAAATTGATATGAAATATAAACACTTTATCTCTGTTTAGATGCGTAGAAAGTGATTTTTTTCATAGTTGTATTCATTACGCATGTGTGTTCCATAATTCTTCTCCTTATCGCAAAAGTAATAGAACTAAATCATATATATTTAAAATATTAAAATACCATAAAAACCCAATCAAAATGATACTAATTATAATTAATTTTTTTATCTTAGAATAAATAAAAAACTATGAAAGCTGGTAGACATAAAATAATTTAATTACAGTTTTAAAATTAAAATAAAAACTGAAATAATCTATCATTAAATAATGATTCTAAATATGATTGACATTCAAAATTGAAAAATTTCAAGTTTTTTTTATTCCAAGACGAAAAAATAAATTATTTTTTTATGTATTTTTTTTTTCTTCTTATAGTGGCCATTTTTACACTGTACATTTGGCGGTAAATATAATAGATTTTATTTTACATTAAAATTTTGTTTGTTTCTATTTTAAACATTTTTGTTGAAATTTTAAGCAGGTGTAATAATTTTTCATCTCATCTTTTCGAAAATAGATAATTGAACAAATTTTTGTTCATTTTTTACAGGATTAGCAAATCCTGTAAAAAAAAATATCTATGTACAGTCTATATGTAAACATTTTATTTTATTATTATTATTATTATGATTTGTCGAATATTTTACATACTACCAAAATGGAAATTACAAAACATAATATCAAATTCCTTACTTGCCTAAACAATTTTTTTTTTTTTATAAAATAAAGTAAAAACTTTAGTTACGGTCGCCACTTAATGCATTTTAGTTTTAAATACAAAATTTAAAAAATATATAAATGTCAGGATAGATTAAAGAAATGCCAATCGTGAAAGGTTTTTTGATATAGTAAGTACTGAAAATGTATAAAAATAATTTTAATTATAAGAAAATATGTAAATATATATACGTTTGTAGATTACCTTTGATATAATAATGTATATTGCATCAATTTTTTTCTATAAATTAGAAAATACATAAATTGATACATTTTTTTATTTTAAATTAAGTAAGATATTGGTCTGATTTATAAAGTTAAGTAAGGATTCAGCCTGGCATTTCTTTTTTTAATAAAATGTACATATGTGTATAATTTCAGTTATTGAAACTTATTTAGAAATAAATATATATATATA
>KZ652225.1:0-10743 GCA_001010745.2 Gerris buenoi
TAATTGTATTATACATCAAGTTTTTTCATGAAAGTTAGGAATTTAAAAGAAATATTTAAAGTCTTGTTATTCACTAATAACAGTTATTGTGTATAAAATATATGATAAGATAAAGGAGTTAAACTAATTATTGTTAATGTTTTTCATTTTTAGAAAACTATAATGATTGAAAATGACCTTAGAGAAGGGTCGAAACGTCTCTGAATAAAAAGAAAATATATGAAAACAATAAGTTTTTGAGTATTTATTAAACACCTGAAAAAAATCCGTCAAACAGCAATAACATATGATAATAATTAAAGAAGGTGTTAAGTTTAATAACGTCATTTGGAGAAAAATATAGCACCAGTATATTTTGCAGACTGATTTTGTGCTTGCAAATTATGAGACTAAACAACAGTATTTTATCATTTAAAAAAAATAATAAAACCAATTTAAATAAGTTTTATAATATTTTGGTAAAATGATTTCAAGTTCTATGTCTATGTGCATGATTTTTTTTTTTTTTTTTACAATATTATCAATTTTCAAAAACTGAACGCCATAGAATTTTAATAGAAAACTCTCATTATAAAAGTATTATTTCAAAAATATGTTACTTACTTGAGATTACTATACTGTGTTGAGGGAAATCCTGGAAATCTATAAAATAAAAAATAAATAAATAAATACACATAGTACATGAGTACATAAATAATTAACCTTTCAAACAATAATTGCATAAAATTGATCAATAGTTTCATTGAGTACATAAAGAACATAATAAGGTGCGAGGAAAAATCAAGAAAAGACTCAAGAAGATGTAATTTTCTCAACAATTGCCTGATGATAAAGAAGAATTCCTCTTTAAGTTATACTTTACAAGTAAAAAACAATTTCAAGATATTATTATAATTGGAAATTTAAAATACATTTAATAATTTTCATTTTTATAGACCTACTTTTATTTAGACTTGTGTGATTGGTCTCATAATAAAGTTCTATTTTTTAGAGATGACAATTTTGGTTTGTATAGGTCCTGACATTTCATACCCGTGGGGCGCATCTTCAACAGAATTATAACTTCCTTAGAACATCATTTGGCCTCTTTAGTGACCAAATAACCATGCTGGTAGTGAACTAAACAACAGGACCTACACCTATCAAGAACTGGCCACCTCCAAAAGAAAACCTAGAACTTCTTTATTTTCATACACCCAGAAATATTTATTCAATAATGGGCCGATTTACCAACATTTTATTTTATTTAATAACAAATGAAACAAAAGAAAGCAAACTTACTGTAAACCAGGTACTCCTAAACCAGGAAAAGTCGAAGTTGGCAACATAAGGAACGGCTGTTGCATAGGACTGTTCATACTGCAATAAAATAAAATAAATAATTATTTAACTAACAATATTGTAAAAATAAAATACTAAACTAGACTAAATTCTTGAGAAAACCCATATTAAATATCTTCATATACAATATAGTCCACAATATAGTCAATATACAATATAGTCCATTCATAAACAATATAGTCCAGGAGATAGCGTGCAAAAAAATATCTGACTGACTGTGTATAAGTAAAGCTTTTGGTGCCTTTTAAGAATGGTTGGCTAAGTTCGTCTGCAGGACATAGCTTGGCAACAGGCATTTGAAAAAAACAAACCGGTGGAGAGCGGCTATGTCCCGCTCTTTTTGGTGGCAAATGTGATTTTCATGATCCTGAGTACGAACTTAGATAGTAGACCAATAATCAAGTTGATGGTAGTTCATCGCTTAATAGGTTAGTAGTCAAATATTATTCGAAATCAAAGTGTTCCCCTGTCAAGGGACAAACTACCATCAACTTGATTTTTCGTCTATTAACGAAGTTCAAGTTTGTACTCAGGATCATGAAAATGCATGGTCTTCTTAAACAATCACAATAAATTGGGAACGATAATTAATGTGGCACTTCTTTAAATTTGGGCACTTGTTTACTTGGGTACATACCTCCAATTCACCTCAAACATAAGGAGAATTTGTTTTTATCTATCCGGGTAGACTTATATTGGCACTCAGATGGATTAATAAGGGTTTAGCATAAACAAAAGTTTTTAAATTTCCTACTCCAAAGTAAATCCCTGATCCCAAAATACATTGACTAATGGATTTTGTTATTTTTTGTTACATAAGTGTGATGTTCCTTTGTCTCAAAATACATTGGACTGAATATCCCTTTGTCTTATTTGGTTGTTAGGCCAACAGATATTGTCACTTTAAATGACAAGAGTGTGATATTCCCAATGTACATTGTACAACATTTTAAATTTGCTTTATTGCTCCAATTTCTGAAATATATATACATAAATATATATAAAAAAATGCCGTATAATTTTACTTACGCTGGAACCATTAAAACACCTCCCACTTCGTTATCCTTTCAGTCAGTAATATGACTTGTTTCATATTAATGCCTCAACACTAAGTTTATCCATGTCTTTCTCTTTGAAATAGAACTTTTTTCCAACTTTCCAGATTTTATTTTATTCAACAATGAATTATGTCATTAAAAATTATTTCTTTGACTTGTCATTGTCATTTTTGTCAATAAAAATACTTGCCCTAGGTATGTACCCAACTAAACTCCTGCCCCTATATTGTCTTGTTTACTTGGGTACATCCTTTTTTCTTTTATTTCTTTTATTTATGTCTATTAATTTATTTTATTTTATTTCCAATATATAAATGGTATGTACCTAGGTAAACTCTTTCCCTACGGCACCTTATTTACTTGGGTACATACTTATTGGTATGTACCCAAGTAAATATGTACCTAAATTTGTACTCCTCTTATAAAAAAATAAACAGATGGGAGTAACAATATAAAGAAGGTGTAAGGAATTTTCTTCTTTAGACTGTTATTACTAGAGTTCGGATTTTGCATATTTGCATTTTTTTTTTTTATTGCCCCAATCGATTTTTCTTTACGAATTATGATGTTTAGAATGCACTTGGCCACTTTAAATTCAAATTGCATATTTTGGGCATTATTGCATATAATTGCATATTTCCGGCATAAGTGCATATTATTGAATATTTTTGCATAAATATTCTACTTTTTGAGAGAAATTGCCACTGAGGTCCATATTTTATATCATGTTTCAAGTTAAACAAATATTATCTAGGTGCCAAAACCCTTTTGAGGATTAGAAGTCATTCACTGTGTAACGGTGCACATACCCCTGTCTTAAGATTCTGCCAGGACAGGGGGTTTACCCGTCAATACTGGTTGATACCCTAAGAAGGTTTGTTTTATTGTTTTTTTCGACTTAATCCTGGACAAAGCTACCGCTGACCGCTGACGATTTATATATAGAGTGCTGCACTTATTATCAGATTAAAATAACTTTGATAACCAAATGAATGCACAACACGTGCATTAGAGTAGTACATTAAGGTCAGAGGGCTTCGGAGATTCGGTAGATTTGGCCATCCCAAAAGCAAAGAGTGCCCTTAATTCAGAGATTGGCATTTATTAAAGCTTATTTCAGGGACCTTCCAAATATAATTGAAAAACTGGGTCCGATTAGGGGAATACTTAGACAAAAAATGGACGTAGTTCTCCACCGTAATCCATGTGCATCCTATAGTGATAGTGTATGCATCCTGGAAGGGGTGGAGGGTAGAGACGAAATAGAAGCTGACGTCGCTGCCCTAAAATATATTCCAGTAGTGTCGTGCGACGTTGTATTGAGAGAACGTTTTCACGTTTAAAAATGGATCTTTCCGACCGCAGACGAAATTTTAAGATTACAAATTTAGAGGAAGTCTTAGTAGTTCAGACAAATTTTCTTACTGTTTCCTAAATTTAAGTAATTTATTAAAAATGCATTGTAAAATAATGGTAAATTTTCATTATTTTTAAAATATATTATATAAAATAAATGCATTTTTAAGTGCATATATTAGGAATAAGAGCATATATTTGAGATAAGTGCATAATTTAGGGATAAGTTGCATATATTATTTGCATATTTCGCAATTTTCATATGCATATATTGAGGTTTTTAAGTGCATATCGATCCGAACTCTAGTTATTACCCTTATAAAAACATAATATTGCTTTCTCCCAAAGTACATTGGACTAAACATCCCTTTATCTAAATAGTTATTTAGTCAAATTCATTTATATTATAAATAAACACAGGGGAGTAACAATCTAAAGAAGTACCATAAATGCTTTTACTTATATTACTCACGGTAAATTGGAAGTGTTGGATGGTATCCAAGCCAGTATTTCTTTGACGACTGTTCTCTTTTTCTTGCTTTTAGTTTCATCAGTCTCAATTTGTTCTTGGTTCGCTTGTCCCTTGAGGAGGCATTCTTCCCCTTCATCAGGTAATTGTTGAGATATTGACATTTTTCTAGGTCTTTTCTTAATTTTTCTCTTTCCTCTCAGTAGATTTTTTTCGAAATTTTGAATAGGAGAATTAACGGTTATCACATTCTCAATTTCTTCTTTGGATGCATCATCTCTATTTTTAGTGGTTAATGTATCCTCTTTATCTTCTTCAATTGCATCCTTTTTACCTAATACTGTTTCTTCTTCTTGATGCAATTCTTTTGGGTTTTCCGATTCTTCTTTCAACATGTCTTTATCATTTTGACTTACTTCCGAAGACTGCTCATGATTTACTTTTGACACATTTTTAGTTTTATCCTTTTTACTTTCAATGTCCAGAATAATTTCAGTTCTATTACTTTTGTCTACATCCGTCTCTTTTTCTTGCTCCTTACCACAATCTTGTTCTTCCGGATTATCAGACTCATTTTGCGTTGAATTTCCATTAGCTTTTACATCTTCGGGTTCATCTTGAGTTATATCTATTGTATCGACTGTTATTGAAGTACTTTCATGGCTGTCAGTGAGATCTATAAGATCAAGCTTCTGCTCTAATTCATGTTTTAATTTTTCATGTTTGTTTGTACTAACTCTCCGTTGGAGTATTCTAAAACAAAACAAAAAAAAAAAAAAAAAACACCATAACATAAAAATAAATAACTTTTATAAAAATAATACTAAGCTAACAGCTATTAACTTTTTTAACACTGTTATCATTTGTCAAGTAATTTTTACAAAGAATGAGTTTCTTTTAAAGAAATTATGCGGGTAGTTTATTTTAAATTTTAATTACCAAAAAAACGATTGAATTCATTAAAATGCTTAGGAAATAAGTTTACTCTGGATGTTATTTAGAAATTTCTGTCACTTTCCTTTGAAACTAATGTTTCCTAGCTTCTTATTGTAATTTGTTTCTTTAAACAATCCTAATTCTTGTAACAGATTAATTTTTCCTTAACATCTATCCTCTTCTATAATGTTTAATGAGATCCTCCCCTTACCATCTCCACAGAAAAGAGGATAATTAGGGTCTAATTTACATCTAAATAATAGGACATTCTGCAAAGACTATTTGAAACAATATAGTATCTTAACTGTTCCCGGTACATTCATTGCAGAATCTTGAAAATTTGTAAAAAAGAACCTTGTAAACTTCTCTAAATTTTTAGACATCTACCAATTTAATTCAAGAAAAATAGACAACTTAGTTTTGCTTACCCACGGAACCAACCTATAAAAAATGCTCACCACATAACATGGCTCTGCAATGCTTTAACCAATTACCCTCTGAACTAAAAACAAACTGCATATAAGTTGATTTAGAAAGCATGTGAGGAAATTGTTAATAACCAATTATTATAACCGGGTATCTGCCCTTTTGTAGTGAAATTATATTTATATTGATTTATTGTGTTTAATAACAATGTCATTTTATTATGTTAAGACTTGCAATAAATGTCAATTGTCGTCATTTTATTTTTGTCTAAAAAACTTATCCATTGTGCAATTGGTTACGTAATAAAGTATATATTTTCTATCCTATTCTTAGCTTAGTTCTTAGTTTTTGTAGATTATAATAAATACACTTCATTAAAAGATTACATTCATGAATTACAATAAAGTTGCACATCCTTACTTTTTTCTAGGTGATTTCACATATTCTTTTGACTTGGAAGGGAATATATGCGGAAGTATACCTCTCTTCAATTTGATGAAATTGCCTTTATCGTACTGATCATTCGAACTTAACCACTGACTTGTAGCGTCCTTGTGTAGCTAAAAAAAAAAAAAAAAAAAAAAAAAATAGATAAAGATAAAATTACAAAAATATTAACGGATATTAAATATTACTAAAAACATATGATTGTGAATGTACTCCCAAGCATAAAAATAGAATAGACTGGACACGGCTTTGCCAATTACACCACTTCACTTACCTGAAACTTAACTCTGTTTCATATACAATCTGAATTTCAAATATTGGTCAAACATTTTTCCATTTATTTACTTATTTTCCTAGATTTCTTAAACTGGGAACCAGAGCAGCTGTGTGAATTAAATTACTTTCCTCATCTCCTCAGCCCTCAATGAATCAAGGACACCACAATTCTGTGGTCTCCACAGTTCTCTGATTTATATGGCTCACTAATGATAATACCATACTCCCTTTAGTGGTTCATTGTACAGAGGTATGATGTGTGAAGTGGCTGGAACTCTCTACCTTGGGGCTAGTAAAAAGGAGCTAAATAAGGCCTAATTGCTTGGTTCTAACAATTGCCTAGTCCTACCCTCTAGTACTAGTACCTTACTACTAATACTACTGAATTTCTTATCAATAAGAGATTCTAAATTTACCACAGCATTAAGTGTGTGTAAAAAGTTGTGTGCAAGATTGATGTGGTTTAATTTTATTCCTAAACAACTTTTTGTCAACACAAAAATGCTAACAACTTTAATGTTATAATCTAGTATGGAAAACTACATCAGCATATAACAGGCCTGAAGATGTCCTGGGACAAAATATATCCATTCTCATGAATTAATCTCCTAAACTTTTTACACCCTCTAAACCCAACAAATATCACCTGATTTTAACTTTTTCTTCTTTTAAAAGAATATTTTTTTCTTTTAAGTTATAAGAAAGGATTACAAATATTGACATGGAAATCTATGTTTCCACCTTTCTCATAAATTAAGGGAATTAAATTAATAACCAGTGACACAATAGCCCTTAAGAGCTTAGACCTGTCAAAGGGCTTATATAACTACATATGTAATGAATAAAACAGGGGTAAAGTGTCGTTACATCACCTTTAAAGCACATTCATAACCAGATGGGTTGCCAATTTAATAGATTGGGAATTTAACACAAACCTTTTGAGTGCCAAGCCTATATTATAGCAATGAGCTACATACAAAATCTCTACAAAATGTTACTGTAACCTGTTTATAAAGATGTGAGGATTATGAGCAAACATTCCCTTTATTATCAAACTTAAGAAGTTTACTGTTCATATTACAGATCCTTCTACTTACTGAAGCCTTAGACCACTTTTCGAACAAATATTTGATATCTCTGCCTTGAATAAGGGTAATAACTCCTTTGTACCTTGTAGCAAATAGAAAGAATACTTCCTCCCTTGAAGCCCTAGGGGCGTAAATTTACACTTTCAGTTTTCGTTGCAAAAGGCCTACGGGCGTAAATTTACGTTGATAGGTTTTCTTGTTTGGAGGCGTGGTACAGTTAGTGTAAATTTATTTAAGTACATATATCTAACACTCTTGGCAGTCTGGGGAATTACAAACGTTCTATATAGAGCCCAGTAGAGCGATGGTTGAAGATAGGAAAGAAAGAATAGAAAAGATTTTGCCTTCAACGGTTTGTAGAACCTGTATGAGTGTACCTTTTTCAGATAGCTCCAAGCTTAGGGGTTTTTCCCATTTTTGAAATTCATCAAGCATTAAGAACCCTTTTATACCTAATTTACTATAATATTATCTAGACATTACACTGTCTTCCCCTTTTGTATAATATATATTCTGACTTAAATATTCATTTAGCGAGAGTAATTTTAAATAAATACCATTTTCATAAAACTAGTACTTTAAAATTGGGTTTATACATAATCTTTGTGTAATAATAATATATTATAAATTAGCTTAATTAGTGTGAAAGGTAAAAAAAAACCTCAGACCAGGATGACCCCAGACCTGGGGAACGTTCAAAGGTATATTATCAAAGTAATGCACTACCATAATTCTACCAATTATTATTATTCTACCATAATTCTTCTTTCAATATTTGGAGATTAAAGTTTTCAAATCCTTTAGAAATCAATTGTTGTACCCAACAAGAACCCATAGAGAAGTGTATTATACATGTTACAATTAGTCGTTTCAATAGAGATTTCGAAATAAAAATTGGGTCTTAAGGTGCTATTATCGGTACTATTTCTGAAAGAAATCCTTAAAATCCCTATGTGTGAACTGCCGTGCTAAGCCAAAAAACTGTATCCGTCATTTTGGTCGAAAATAAGGTTTTGACATATTCAGGGTTTTGGGGGCGTCGTTTTTGCTGTTTTTGATGGCCCCGAAGCCGTATCTTCATCCTAAATATGAGAAAATAGAGATTTTTAGTTAAGGTTTTTGTATTAAAGGACAATTTACTAAGTGAAATTGCCTTAAGTGACAAATCAGAAGGAAAAAGACCGTATCTGACGGTAGATACGGTAATTTCGCTTCTGAAATCACAGTCAATTTATGTCAAATTACACCACAGTTACGTTAAACCTGTTATATTCAGATAGAAAAACACCTTATCTACAGGTGTTTTCATAAATTTGATCCCCCCAAAAATGTATTTATTTAACTTAGGTAAAACAAATGTGGCTCAAAAGAGAATACAATTCTTAATTTATTGATATAAAATAATAAGAAATCGAACGAATAATAAGGGAGTTATAAGCCTTTAAACTTTGAAAACTTTAAGGTCGATTATCTCAAAACTTTTTTGTCCAAAAAAACGGTAGATACGGTTTTTTGGCTTAGCACGGCAGTGAACCTACGAGCTTTAATGCAGAAGCTACTCTTAACAGCTTTTCACCCCCACAAACGAATTATCTTTTAGAAGTACCCTATTCTTGTAAAGGCTCCTCGAAATGCAATATTTGTCTCAATATATTCAATTTCTTTCTGGTGAGTTACTTATAGGTCTTTCGGCAGCAGCAAAATGAGTGGAATTGTAGCAAAGCAAACACTTTGGATAGTTGTAAATTGTGACTAAGGTAAACACTTGTTTTTACAAGATTATATAATATAATTAAGTGTTCAAATGTAGTCACACTTACTGATCTTTAACTGAACATATTCAGTCTGTAGTGTCGTTGCACATACTATAAAATTAAGAGATACTTGTCATCTCTCTAGTTGTTATTATAATCCATACTGAATCAAAAATAGAGAATAAGGTAAAGATGAACTATATTGTTATCTGATGCCACTTTAAGTTAATGATTCTTTGTATAATGAAATGTGTAGATAAAGGAACATTAATTCTCTAATTGTATTGTATTCAAATGTTCTCTAATCAGTTCAGTATTGACGATTCTAGTAAGAGAGAGTTAACACACAAAACGAAAAATTAAAATTTATCAAAACAAGAGTTCATTTAGAGAGGCGAAGAAGGTGTTGTCGTTGAAATTTAGTGGAACAGTAAAGAAAATTTACTGAAGTCCACAACGTTTTTAACACTTATATTTTAACAACTTAATATAAAATGAATAATATCTTACATTGAAATGATCTTCACAACAATACATTGGAGATTTGTCAACCAAAGGAACTTTTACTTTAAGTCTAAGCCCTGCTTTGATCCAAAGTTGTCTTAATTTTGGTAGACAGGGAACTCTAGCAAATCTTTTGCCTGGAGGATCTTCACTTGTATTAAAACATTCGGGAATAAAACAGCCGATAATATCCTGCTGACCCATATTGAGATTTAAATTTATACAAAAAGAGCTTAAAACTAGGTAAAAAATCAATCTAACAAATCTAACTTCACAAATAGGATTTAAAACGTAAACAAGAAATTCATAACAGCATCTTTGGTTTTCATTCGTTATCACTAAACTCTTTCATACTTATATATTATCACTACTATTTAACTCATAATAGAAAATCAAATTAAGAGTTATCAATTGTTAATACAAAGCTATAGGTCCGATTAATTACAAAGTTATACAATTTTAAAATTGGCATCTTAATAAAAATAAGAAAACACAAATAAATACTTGATTTATTTAAAAAGAAATACAAAAACAAAAAACAACATAGGTGTTAACGCATGCGCAATCAGATGAAATATTGACGGATTTGTTAATTCGCGATAAGAGATGGAGCCACCTCTACTGAAACTGAAGTTGTCCCTTTTAAAATAAGCTGAAATTTTAATTAAATTATTTAATATTGAAAATTAAAATTGAATTATTTAACATTGGAAATTGTTAAATCGTGTAATTGTTTCTTATGACAGCAATATTATTCTAATAAAATCCGTAAATAAATAATATTTGAATGAATATCTTTGCTTCAATTAAATCCTGTAAAACACATTACATCATCATGCATAGTTTCTAAAGAAACAAAACAAAATTAAATGTAAAACTTAATAATTACAAGATAAAAAGAACTTTTTATATACTACGTTTTTAAATTTTCTTAAACCGTGCCATCGATATATTTGAAATAATATAATCGATATATTTCCTTGTTTTGCAGTCATTTAATGTTTATCTCTTATTTTTTTAAAAAATCATAAATTTGAAACCTGTCAAAATCAGGGGTGCCCATCCCCCCCAAGGCCTAAGGTCAATTA